>SAYO01022529.1:95432-107538 GCA_004023745.1 Recurvirostra avosetta
TTATTCCTGCAAAACTTTATTTTTAAACAGTCAGTTTACACTCATTTGGCTCTAATTTTAGCAACTTTCAACTTGCTAAGGAGAATTGAACTACAGTCACTTTCAAACGCATTTATTTCAAGTGAATTTTTTCTGAGGGTTAGATTGTGTGTTCATTTCGATTGTTGACTTTTATTTCTTGCTGAAGTAGCAGATCTCTTCTGACTTTTGCAGAGATATTTGATCAACTTCAAGAAACTCAATAAAAAATGAATAGGGCAACAAAACTCACATTTTCTCAATTATTTCTTTCTGCTTCCAGAACAGATTTCTTTTAATTCTCTAGAACTAAAGCTGTCCTAGTTCCAGTTACTCTGACCTATAGTCAGGTGTAGAGATAAAAACAAGCAGAAAACAAAGCAAAGTAAAATTTCATATCTGTTTTGCTAAACCAAAACTAAAGAGATAAAATATATCCACAAAAATTCACTACTACTTTGTACCTAAATTGCACAGAAGTTTTAGCTGCTACTTAGTGGAGTGCAGCATCTTTCAGCTCTTCTGTTTGATCTGTGCCATTGCAATGCTCTTTTAGGAGGCTTTGTGAACATCCCTTGACCCCTTCATCCCATGGAAATGTCACAGCAAGTGTATGGGACCTTCTTGAGGTTTTCTTTGATAATCGCTAGCAGAAAGTATTTTAATTGATATTTCCTTAAGATCCTTTACTTCAGGTTGTCTTTTATTTCAACATGAGAGGATGTTAAATTAACATGATAATTTGACTATCACTCTGTTGATTTTTCTACATCTTTCTAGTACTTTCTTTAAAAGAAATGTCTTTCTTTAAAGAATGTCTGGTGTCATAGTTAAATTATATTCTGATTTGGAGATGTTATAATTTCTGAGGATTTAACTGAAACTCTTATATACCTAAACTATATTTCAGTGAAGAAGAGTGAGACTCTTAAAGCCTGTAGAATTTCACAGATACTTATGGAAGATGAGGAAACCTCTCTGTTAATAAAAAATATATGCCTCAAAGAAAAATATGCCTCAACTTCAGCTTTGATTCCAGGGATTTCAAAGTGATCCAGGATGAGTAACTGAGGTACATCTAACATTCAATGAACTTTTATGAACCTAAGATCTATATATTATAGAATCTGAAGTAAAAGTTTAATATGTTGAATCTATCTGTAAGCAGTCAGTATAGTTCACATTATAAGACAACCCTGGCAGAACATTTATTAAGTTATTTAAGTGATAAATCAAATATAAATGTAAGCACATGTATGAAATGGAGTATACTTTCATGAAATTTCTAAATCAGTTCTATATTTGTATATCAAAGAAAGGGGTGGTGGTGTCTCTTTTAAATAGGTACTGTAGTTGAAGTACCGTATGATATTGTTACATTGTTATTAGTGGTTCTTCAAGCTGATAATACATACCAACCAATCATTTGCTTTACTATTCAATTTAATATTTACTATTTAACATTTACTTTAACACTTGCTATTTAACACATTAACATTTATTTTAATGTCATGTATTTTCACATCTCAGTGGTCCGTAATGTCAAGAAGCTATTTAAAGTGAAGCTCAAAAATCAAAGCTCGAATGGTAGACCTAGATGAAAATGTGACACGTGTTTTTGAAAGTCAGTTCAAGTGCATGTGATCAGCTGCAGAAAATCAGTGTTGTTACAGTTCAGGTTATGTTTTCCAACAGCCTGTGGAAGCTGTATCTAAACATGTCCTTCAGCACATAATGCAGACTTCAAGCTTCAGAATCCAGACTTTAAACTTGCCCACCTCTAGTTTCACAATACCTCTGATCAAAGAATGGAACAAATTTTACTTTAACTACTTAATAATCATCTTCTGTTGTAGTTTTCTAAGACTTAACTATATTTTTAGATGGCCGTGAAGAAAGAAACATGAAGGGACAAAAACACCTGGCTACCAGACGCATTCCAAAGCAGAGAATCTCTTGTGGAACGAGGTAACGTATGTGTTCCCCATCCTTCTAAATGGAAAATTTCATGTGGTAGTTGCAGCACAAGAAGAAATAGCATTTATGGTAGTTTGTTTAGTTTATGCTAAATGTAACAAAGTGGAGTAGGTTTAATTTGCTGTGCAGACATATCATGTGAAGGTTGCTATTTGAAAAAGAATAAATGAAAAGAGTCTGTGGTTTTGATAAATCAGAAGAAATATAATGAAGCTTTGGGATTTGCTCTATTGACCTTTAATGCAGAAACATTGTTTTCAGAGACTGCTATTTTCATAATAGCATGATACTGAGTGTTTAGCTTTTTAGAGAAACTTTTTTCCATTGTTTATTTCATCAATGTTCACCTGTAAATCAGATAAAGTCACCAATAAGAGGTACTTTATTAGTACAGAATGAACTTAGCCCACTGATATCCTTCCATACCTGTAGTACTTATTTGCATTTAAAAACTTTGTATGTTTTTTTAATATACCCAGTAATCTTACATTACAGTATGTCACAGATGGAGAGATCCACTTCCCCCGTAGAGAGAAGCAGCAAAACATTTATTGATATAAAACGAGGGTTTAACAAAGTTTGATAGCAAATGCGACAGTGGCCTAACAAGATTTGATGGCCAGGTACACTTGGTTATTTACTGCACAGAGGACAGGGTCAGACAGAACTGTCAGGGAGACCCTCCCATTGAGTTGAGGTTCAGAAAGGACCCCCTTGCTTTCTAAACTCCTTCTCAGAGAGGAGTTCAGCAGGATCCAAACCTAGTCCCAGGCTTGGTCAGTGGCTTATGTCTAAAGGATTATAGATGTGCAACGAATCCCTCATATCACTTAGCTAAGATTTCAAAGTTTAGCATGCTATTAGTCACTTACTGAGGATCTGTTGCGGGAAGGAATCTCTGAATGTCGAGAAGTAACCTCGAGAGGCATCCCTACTCAAGGAAAGATCCTGGTGTGCAGCCTGCTGCCGTGCAGGACAGCTCAAAGGGGCTCTTGGGCTGTTCGCTATATACAGGGGTCAGGTGATTGACCTATAGTCATATTTGCATACCGACCACAGTCCCATCACTGCTTAAGCTAGCCCTCAGCTGTTGTGTGGTTATCTGTCTCCCATCACAATTAGATGCTCCCACCATGGGTGGTTATCGCTTGGGCAGGGTTATGGGAGATAAAGGTCAGGTTGGCACCTGGTGGACAGCACACCATCGCGCAGTAACAGCGGTTTTATTGCTTGAGGAATACAGCTCCATTCTTAGTCACGTTGACATACTTGTTGCAATTAGCGATCAGTAAGTACGACTTGGAGTGGTTTAGGATGACAGAACTGGACCCTCAATGATGAAATCTTACAACTGTATTAAATCTAGACTTGATCGATTAACTTTGCGCAATAAAATGATTAATCAGGAGTTGAATCAAAAGTTGTCTGCTTGAGTAGGTGACTGTTACCTGTCGTCAGGCCGTGTAGTTTTAGTAGCCTTCACATGCCGATACATCTATTCAAATAGAGGTAAAAAAATTTCATGAGGGAAAGAAAAGGAGACAGTAATAATTTATGCATGCTCAACACTCATTGAAGAAGGCAGAAAATGCCAGTCACACTAAAAACTCTTTAAAATAGATGGATGCATTTCTAATAGTGCTTTCTACCAGGGATGTTGTGCAGTTGCCTTTGAGCATAAAATTAGAAGGCAAAGCATTCTGCAAGACAGTATAACCCTAATCCTGAAAAGACTTAGTTATGTGCAATTTCTACAAGCCAAGGGAACTCATCGTGGTAGTGATGTTTAAAAGGCATCTGCTGTGTTTGCAGAATGAAGGTCATATGTAAGATGTAATAGGTCCTGTGGAATACTTATTTTGAAACTTCAGATCGTTTTGCATGTTCATTGCTTCCAAGGTTGAGAAGCTAGAAATATTTTCCTTTGTCTGTCAGCCTGTGTGTTCTTGTATATCAGATGTTATAAACATTTACGATATACTTGTGTGAGGTTAACTTTAAATATACACAGTGTGCTCTGCAACATGCTAAGTCAAAGCAGAAATTAAGGTTTGTTGAAGCAAATGTGTCAAATTCAAGTAATGTTTTGCTCTTTCACTGAAAGCATTTTTACTAGCCACTTGAAGTACTGCTCATTCTTAATAGCCCATTCACTATAGAAGTCCCCAGTCAAGAAGCCTTATGGCTTTATGCCTGTGAAACTGCAAGCTTGATGTAATGGAGACAGAGACAAAAGCAAAGCCATCAGCTATTATTTGATGAGGTATCACAAATGTGTTTAAAAGACAATAAGGACACAGTAATTAATTTTAATAGCGGTATTAAATTAATTTATTTGATTACAGTTAACTTTAACTTGAGTACCTCTTCAACTAGAAAAAAAAAAATTAGTTATCCATAACTAAATTAGAAACTTAATCCAAAAGCCAGAGTGCAAAAGTCACCACTTTTTTATTATGTAATGAATTCATTTCTTAGTTCAAACAGACATTGAAAATCACCGTTTGAGCACATCTTACTTTGTCAAGAGTTTGCACGTGCATAGTTTCTTCCTTCAAGTCACTTCTGTTCATTTCAGAAGTGACTTCTGAGCTAGAGTTGATGCCTTCATTGACATAGAAAGTACAAGCCATATCGGACTTGGGAGGATTTTATATTTTTTTTTTTTTTAGTATTTTTTGCTCCATTACTGTTTATACGATCCATAAATGTGAGGCAGTGAATATGGAAAATAAATATTTCCAGTCTAAGTTTGTCAAAAAAGTTGCCTGTGGGCATACCTCCAGCTCCTTTGGGCAGAGACTTTTCCAGCCGGCATGGTGTGCCTTCCACGCTAACCTAACCCTCTGAGGTTAAGCCCGTGGTGGCGCTGAGGGAGTTCTGACTTTAGATCCACAAGATTTTAACCTATGGCACCCACTGTGAAAATTCTCGTAGACAGTGGCTGTTGGTTGGTTGGACAGGGACTGAAATCCCATCTGCACTTCACATGGAGCAACGCTGGACAATGGGGTTGGAACTGCTGGCTCAAAAATGGATGGTTTTTTCATTCATAGCTTTTGGACAAATAGTTTCTCATGTCTAGATGTCTTGGTCAAAACTACGATGACACGTTTGTTGTTGTGTTGGTGGCCTTGAAAAGATTAAAATAGAGGCTCATGTGATGGTTTTATTAAGATCATCTTTGGATCTTAATAAATAGGGTTTGTAATACTTGCAGAAATGTGTGAATTATTGAAATAACTGTCCTTGTTGGCAATTACCTTATTCTGTAGTAGCTAACACACTGACAAACGATTTAATGATGACAAGGACTGTCCCATCAAAGGTTTTTGCAGCCAGCCATTTAAAAATAGTTATTTAAATATCTCTTAGCAAAACATTGAAAACTTATTTTGTCCACTATATATATGAAATTTTTAATCAACCCCCCCCATATTTTACATTGTAATTTTATGTGAAAAAGGATAACGTATATGCCATGAAAAACCTGGATGTAAAGAATAAGTTAAATACATTGCTTCTCATATTGTTAGCAGAGATGTTACCTTTTGACCTTCCTTTTGAGATTTTTTTAGACCATTTGATGCTTCTGATAATAGTTTAATATTACTTTCTTCACATTGATTAAATACACTTCATACATCACTGAACAATGAGTAACATTCAAATAAGGCTGTCCACTGAACTGCCTGCAAAAATGATAAAGTAAAAAATTAATCTCCAAAGTAAAGTCAAGCCTGAAATTGAAATCTTTGACGCATACATTTCATAATTAGTTCATTCTGCTATATCTAAAATGCAAATACAGTGCTCTTAAAATAATTGAGATCTTCTTGCATGGAGCATTAATGAATTGTTCTAGCTTCTGCACCTCTGACTTTGACAGATTCTGGAGTCGTGTGTTGTTGTTTTCTTTGTTAAGTTGCTGAATTTTCTTTATTATAAGGTTACTTAAAATAGTCCTCCTTATCTCTTGTGTTGCTCTAACATTGTTTTCAGTCAGTGGATCCATCTACACGCCAAGGGAAATGAATTTCACAGAATATGTGCAGAATGAAGGCATAAGGATAATAGTTGAAAAAGTCCCCCTCATTGCTCTGTCGTCAGCCGCTTGTGACCATTTTTTAATGGTCCAATTGTTTGTAGGACTATCCTCTAAACCAGAAGAGTGAAATTATCTTGTCATGGGGTGTGTGTGTGGGGTTGGGTTTTTTGCATGTGCGCACAGTTTTTGTTTTGTATTTACATATTTAAGTTTGGGTCATTTTCCTCAAACAATTTACTCGGTGACCACAGCAGCATTAAGCAGGTGACAGCCGGTGTTTGAGAATGGGCAGAAATGTTGTTGCCACACCGTGTCTTGCCAGAAATCTTCTGGCAGGTACAATGCTCTGTTTGCATTCTCGCAGCAACAATCTTGAGTGATAACATAAAGAAATAGGACGTATTTGTTGTCTTTTGGCTTTTCTATGCTTAATTTGCACAGAGGTTTTCAAGATCAGGTTTTGAATATATGCTCCTGAATCTCACTTAGATGTCGTCATCATCCTCTGGATCTGGCTGAGTTCTCGTTTTTTATGTGAAGGTGCTGACTAGTTATCAGGCTAAAACCTTGCAAGATGTTGGGAACCGAAGGGTTAATTCATAGGTAGTAGCATGTTAAAATAATAAGCAGATAGCAATATTCTTTGCGTGTCACTTCTAAAACAATGAATCGTTACATTCAAGGGTGACAAAACTGCAAATAAATGATGCAACTTCACTGATGAGCTGAAGGAAAATAAATCTTACATTTTACCCCAAAGGACATGGCCTTCTTCACCATACAAAAATAAGTCTTCTAAAGAAAACGTTAAAATTCAGCTTGTGAATAAGGAACGTCTTCATTTCATAACATCTAAGGAAGAAAAATAATTACTAAAAGAGATTGTTAATGTTTATGAAACATCAACACTCTCATATATTCTGAGAAAGCCCATCCATAAGCCGATTAAAGCAGAAAGCCAGAAGACTGACTTCCACTCAGCTGCGGTACGAGTGTGCTACCTTATTTACATGTCTGTTTCTTATTTGCCCTGGCAGTAAAACAAGCATTTATTTCATGGTTGTTGTTCTGCAACTTAGCAAAACAGTGCTCAAGATCACAGTGGAAGGCTACGCGCAGCAGGCGGTACGAAAGTCGTCTCCTTATAAATATATAGAGTCAGTAAGAGAAAAGGTAAGGATAACAACAGAGTACAGGAGCAGCAGAAAATTAGAATGAAAATACTTTACAGAGATGGATAGAATAGGTTTGGATCTCACTTATAATGTACACCTAGAATAATCGTATAATTTTGCTCAGAATTAGTCTTCAGGTCTGGGGTTTACGGTACAGACAGAGGAAAAAAGGTCCAATCATAATGACACCTTAAAAGTTCAGAAAGCATTCTGGAGAATGTAAAGTTGGGATAAATGTTCAAAATTATCACACTTCCTTCAAAAAAGTAATATTCTTACTGATTTTTACGGAATAATACAAGTTCATTATTGTCAATAGTCTACTGATGCTTTGTAGTTAACCCTTCTCAGCACTAACAAAATAGTATCCAGTGACAACTGTATGTATCTTTGTATTTATAGCTAGTTATAGAAGTACAAGGCAAGTACATCGGGAGCCAGACTTTCTGCGGACAGATGTTCTACTACTTTTGAAGAAGAAAAATTAAATAAGGAGATGGAGGAAGAAACAGAAGAAAAAAGTGACAGTCGGAAAAATATTTAGATCATTATTTGTAAGTAATCTGGAACTGTCATATTAGCAGCTGTGATCCATAAATTTTAGCATAGCTGAGAAAGATACATAAAATACTTCAAAGGCAGACACATATAGATCACATACTATTGTGGTATTTCTACAGTGACTATCCACAAAAACTAGCTTTAAACTATTGAGGCTGATCTTTCTAGACTGCCTCTATGATGAATACAGTAATTCAGTGCCCAATGGACAAATCATAATAGGAAGCCCCTTTTTGCTGGTTGTAGATTAGCATCCGTAAATTTAGCCTTTGTGAATCACAGCCTTGTGGGCACTGACGAGACTGTGCTGCCCATATTTGTAAACAAGGTATTTTGCTTCTGCCTTTTGGAAATAACATGTTATGAACAAAAAATAATAAGGCAGCGTTGAAGTATTTGTAGTTTCACATGCTAAGCGATACCGTTAGCCAAATTTTCAAGAAGTTATAGATCAAAACTAGAGGGAATGAAATAAGGTATGATTTGGAATCAGGAACTGGCAGAAGACTGAGAAAGACCAGAATGAGGGTGGGGAAGTTAAAGCAGGAGACAATCAGAAAAGTCAGAACCGGAATAAGAGTAAAAAGTGCTTTTGACACAATGGGTTAAACTTGCACTGATCACAGATTTTTGCTTTCCTCTTGTGAAATGTAGTTTGCTCCATCTCCTCTCCCGTCAGATGCATGTCTGTAAATATTCAAAAGCAAAGTTTCAAATGCAGGTGGTTGAGTTTGAAAGACCCGCAGTCTTCCTCAATGCACCCAAATTTCTCTGGCCTTCTGTACCTTCATAGACTACTTGTATGTGACTTTCATTGGTAAAACAAGAATACAGTACAACTTGACCTGAGAAATTAGAAATATGCAAGCTAGTTGGAATAAACTGTGAATAAAGCAGAAGACTGTAGACACAGTCTACATTATTATTAATCTACACGTATTATTATTAATCTATATTATTATCTTATTTAGAGTTGAAGGATTTTTGTTTTGCATGGATTTTTTTGTTTTGATTATTTTCTTGGCCATTAAAAGATTTAATGGTGAGCCTAAGTATCTGAGTGAAAAAAAAGAGAAAGGAAAATTTTAATTTATGAAAATATAAAAGATTTTCTTAGATATTATGTACTAGAAATTTAGAAAAAGCATGTGTTAGAATAAGACTATCATTCTTTCCAGGTTCTTCGGTATTGCAAATTCTGAACTGTTTCCACAACAGTCAGTTCAGGCCATTTGTTTAATTATAGCATCAAGGTAAGAATCAAGGATTTTTAAGTAACAGTGACAGCACTAAATGCACTGTTTTTTCTCAGCAGCCCGATGGTTAGCCACCCCAACAGCTAATCTCTAACAATTAAAGAAATCACCCTTTGCTCGATGACATAATTCCCATAAATCCTTAACCAACCCCGTTATTGAAAAATAAAAGTATTGTGCTTGTTTCAACATTTTACCGTGTAAGTTCATTGAAATTCATTAAGCTACTCTAGTGTGAAAGAGGAATAGCCCTGCTTTTCCCGAAAACAATTGAATTCTTGTAACAGGAGAGGTAGGCAGAGGGCAATGAAAATTGGTTGAACGGCAACTGTAGAAAGTAGCTGCACTTACTGCACGGAGCAACAGATGGCGATATTTTCTTATATGTTAGGAGCGTTAAATACGGTATCTCACACTAATACAATTATAAATCATATATTGATAGTTATTGAAATCCAGCATAAAAATAGTGTTTCAGAAACTCGGTGTGTATGTTGCTTTTGGATAAATGTTGATTTTAGAAGCAGATTACACTTTAAAAAAAAGGCAAAACAAAACACTTTAACGTATCCAGAATTTAAATATAAAAACATCCTACAGCCTTTCCCTGCTAAGGTCACTGTCTGAGTTTAATTACTGCGTGTCCTTTGAGCCCAGAGGATGATATGATGTGAAAGAGCACCAGGAGACAGATGCTCCCCAAGGAACACTGTTAATACAAGGGATTTTACCTGTTTAGAAAAGATGCAGCACACAGGTCTGCGAAAGGTGAAGAGGCTAATTTTGCTGCTTGCTGAAAAAGACTCTATAAATTTCCCCTGCAGCAACTGCACATGTACTTGGCCTTTGCATGTAAGCGCGAGGAGGCAGCTCTCAGTGGAATGAAAGCCCTCACGCTCCCTTGGAGTGCCCAGGGAAAAACACGGTGGGCTACGAGTCCGTGACTGCCTCGCATATTCACTGGTAGGTGCCCATGTGAATTGCCGTAATTTCTTCTGGCTTGTCCATAAAGCCGACCAGCTGGGAGATCAATCTTTTAGCCAGTTTTTCTCTAGTATTTAAAATTAGTAACAAGTGAGCTGCTTTTGTCTCTAACATAGAATAGTAAATCATACGTGGGACTATTACTGCCCCACAGCCAGCATCCTGCCACATCAGAAACTATACTGGGTTCTAGTGCCTAGAAAGGAGTATTCATGCATTAATGTACTACTACTGGAGAAAAATAATAAATATATATACATATATACACACATAAATATGCAAAAATTAATCATTAGATTAAATCCTGAGTGTACTATCGAGAACCAAAACCCTGCCATTCACTGTAGAATACCTATTTCACCACTTTGCATAAGACACAGATATACCTTTCTCCTTTTTTTTAAGTAATTCGCATACAAAGTCAAACCAAACAGCAGCTTCTTGCCTGTTAAAATACAGCTGGAAAGAAAGCGTTGGTGAATTTGATGATAAAGATGGATCCTCACGAGACAGGAATGAAGAATCATTTGGAGATGATGAACTGGCAAAAATCACAAGACAATGATACCTTTATACTTTCTTTGGAATATTTTCCCACGCACTTCTCTTTCCTCTGCTTTTTCTGTTTTCTTTTTAAATTCAGCCTTCCTATTCTATCTCCTTGTCCACAACTATGCATTATACTTACTTTTCTAATGTAGTTTTCATAAGGAAGTTAGAAAACTGGGCCATAAAAAGTAGAGACTCTGAAGACTAATGTTTGTATATAACACTCAATATTTTAAGTTCACAGAGCATTTTATCAACCTGAAATTCAGCTGTTTATTCAGACCTCAACAAAAGCTCTCTGCAGGTTTTAAGAAAGTGCAACCCAGCAGTTTGAGTTCAGAGACCGGCACATTATAAATCATGCCTTCCCAGGCCCTGTTTTTGGGAGTGCGGGATTCTGACCTGGATGTTAGGATAGAGGTTACGTCAGTGGCAAAGTCACCGGCCGATAGCACTCACACCGGCTGTGGAAAGAGAATGACGATTGAAAGTGTTACGCTGGTTTGTGTTTTAAGACTCAGTGTTATGAACGCAAATTGGCTTTATTATTTCTTATAAAATAAATGCAACCTTATAGACGGTTGTCCGCTGCCCTTTATTGTGCTTGAGAAAGAATTGAGCTTAATGCTTTAATAGGGTCTCAATATTCTTCTGTCATTTCCTTACTTTATTAGCCACTATTTCCTGCAAAGAGTCTCACAAATTAATCTGAAGAGAGCTAATGTGCTAGTCTAATGACGGATTGCTTTCAAGACTGATGTCAAGGAACTTTCTTCCCACCCAGTGAATGAATCGGAGCCATTCAATAGCGGGCTGCTGGATGGGTAGGTGAAGGGCTCTTTGCTTTAAAGCTCTCCCAACATGAGGAATGATCTTAGGACCACAATATTGTGCAATAAAAATACTACACTTTTATAGAGGCCCGGATCAGTATTAATGTAATAAACGCAGACACCGCGTCCTTCAAAAATAGGGAGAAAATACCAGCATGTATGCACCATTTGCTTTTAATCACAGAGGGGTGCTGAACATGCTTGGGATGCCAATAGTTTTATAGATTGCTGTGCAGTTTACTACTCTTTTTCTGTACTTCCTTCCCTTAAGAGATGAAATCTACAGCAGCTGCATGATAGAAGATACATTAAACCAGTCGCTGCAGCCATGGAGAGAGAAACCCCATCTTTCTGCAGAAATTCAAAGTAGGTTTCTTGACTAGAGGAAAGCGTCTGACTCCAACAGCAGCATTCCCTTTGCATCTCCTGTAAACCAAAACAAGTCCACAGCACTGAAGATTTATATGTCCAGGACTATATTTTGAAGTTGTTCTATCCTTTTCTGATAAACTAACTTTTCATTATATCTCAACTTGTTGAAACCATTTTGTGTGAAAACTAAAATCCAAAGAAAACTCAGCAGAGTTCACCTTTTTAAATACTCATTTATGATTTTTAAAAAGAAAATGTTTTTGCTTTCCTGAACCCCTCTTGATTCTTACCCTCTCAAAAATAGAGCCACATGCTCTTTCTTTTTTTTTTTTT
>SAYO01022529.1:122526-139402 GCA_004023745.1 Recurvirostra avosetta
CGTGTAAATCAAGGGAATTATTCACAAGGTTGTCATCTTTACTGATATTTTGACCACCTATGTCTCTTTATTTTGTGCATTTCTTCTTTTGAGGACTTTTGAAGGAAAATTCTAGCCTCTCTCTTTGTGGTGTGAGGCTTTTAAAATATAACAAAACTGCAGCAGCAAAGGTCAATTGTTTGTGTATGCATCGGGATGAAAGATCATCTGCGATGTTCACTGAGTTATTACTGTATTTAATGCATAGATCCGGGACCTGGGTCATGAGGGTCACCCACGTAGTCAAGAGTCGCATATACCTATGTGTGAAATCACTGCTGTCTTTTCCTCCCACACCACTCACGGTCTCGCCCTGACCCTCAGCTGCCTCCGTCTCCTCCCCTGGGCTGCTGCACGCCTTGCCTGCCCGCCAGGCTCTGCTCACTGCCTGCTGGGACACAAAAAGGAAGGCCAAACTTGGCATTAAAGCTTTTTTCCTTCTGTTTTGAATGCCCAGGGACTCGGGAGGATGGTCCTCTCTCATGCCCAAGCCGCCCTTGGCCATCCCCGCGCTGCCCGCCCGGGGACGGGGTCGGTGCTGGCAGGGGACGGGCAGCAGGACCCCACCGAGGAGTGGACTCTTGTCAGGTCCAAAATAATATTTCTGCACATTTGGCACAATCCATTAGTTCAGCTTCATTTAACAGTTCACATCTAATGCCTGTTGCGAATTACTGAAAACGATGTTATAGAGCAGCTTTCTGTTCTTTATGTCGATACATGCATGCACGTGCCTTCACACGCTTACACCGTTCAAGCGTTCTCTGCTTATCTCTTTCTTGAGTATCAGTTCCATTAACTTTGGGGGGTAATATGTGATGTTGCAAAACTGTGATGATCTATTAATGAAATTTGTCAAATAATGAGTTAGATCACCTTTCAAGCCAGAATGAA
This sequence comes from Recurvirostra avosetta, assembly GCA_004023745.1. Taxonomy (NCBI): domain Eukaryota; kingdom Metazoa; phylum Chordata; class Aves; order Charadriiformes; family Recurvirostridae; genus Recurvirostra; species Recurvirostra avosetta. The sequence continues at coordinate 123,460 of SAYO01022529.1, forward strand.
CGAGGCCAAAAAGTCCAAACTGGTATAAAAGAATTCATGTTAATGAGTTGTTTGAAAAATATTTAGTCTTAAAAATACATTAGATGTCTCTGTCTACAGTGGTAACTGTACTAGAATATCCTCAATTATTTCTGCTAATCCTATGTTGCATGGATCACATCCAAATCATTTTTTCTTTAACCCAGACTCTCATTAACAACTGTACAAGGCTCATGTAAATGTTTTAAGCACGGACCTTGACTGAGACTCTACAGCAAGAGATATTGTAGCATTTCTTTTACTGGAGTGTGTTCTGTTCTATCATTATGCACCTGTATCTTTTTTTAAAAATTATGCTACTGAGAGACTTTGAAGTAAAGACTCTATTTTAAGGTGCTATACCAGCAGACGTCATGATTAGTTTAATATTTTCTTTATTTTATCAGCTGCACCTTCCAACTAAATGTCCAACAGCTTGCTAAAGCTCTTTGTACACCGGACTGCGCAAGCCCTGGGATGAAACGGAGAGCGGCACGGTTCTGTTTGTTTCTTCTGGAAAACCTTTTATGAGCGGAGAAGGTAATTAATCAGATGTATCCTACAAAAATTGAACAAGTTGCCAAGTCTTGCCAGATGGCCAACGCCTGTTAGTGAGAAAGAATGGACTACGACTTAACTGTACGCTGTGGGTAAAATCCAAACCCTTTTGAAGCCAAGACTTTGTCTAAATTTAAAATATCAGTAAGACAAATCCACTTTTGTATAAAACTCTCTTTTTTAGCAAACTCAGTTTTAAATGATAATTTGGTTTAAGACAATGAACTCTTTAGTTTATTTGATCTTTCTCTTTTCCTTTAATGCTTATTTCTGAGTTTATTGACATTTGCATGAAAAAATATCCTTATTGCAAGCAATTTATCAGTTTGGCTGCCGATTTCTAAACTCCTCAATTTATGTTGTCTTCAACTGGATTGAACATCTGATAAGACAAAGGTTATAGATGAAGGAAGCTGTTCACTCTGATTCCTTAGCTTTTGAAAGGCAATACCGTCATTCATCAGTTTGGATATTCTTGAATTATATTGTAATTTGACTTAATGGAGAAATAATGAGCAACTGAGTGGGAGCAAAGGATGCCTGCTCATTCTCTGAAACAAAAAATAAACAGTATAGGAATTAAATAGTAAAGGATACAGAAATTACCACAGATTTCATCGATGTCTTATTCTCTAATAAAATGAAATATATTATATTCAACCGATATGCCTGTGGTAATCGGCATCACCAATCATATTTCAAAGGAGCACTGTGTATGAGATTTACCAGAAAGGAACAATAAATTAAATGACTGCATGTGAGGAGCACAGACAGAATTTCCCCTCATTTATTCAAGATTGAACATAATAACCAAGGAAAACTGAGGTAGCTAACCACTTCTGACTTCTGTAAATTGATATGGGATGGAGCTGTCATCTCCTAATCAGATTAAGTCCTTTCTTTAGGCCATTTTTAATCCGAGTTCCACCATGAGGTTTTACTTTAGGGGAAAATAAACTGCTTGGTGTTCAGCTACTAAACATTATTGATTTAATAAGATGACCAAAAGATAATCTTTCACTGGTAACCAAACATTTTAGTTGCAGCACATACTTTTGTGAATGCCTTTTCACTTGTCCTTAACAATATTTTTGATAGTATAAGCAAAATGAGAACCAATCAACTAGATTGCTTTAAACCTGAATTTAATATTATAGTGTGCTTTTTCTTTTGAATTGCTGTGATACAGGAAAACTTGGAACCTAGTCATTAACATTAAAAGACACACACATAGATGGAAAGGTAATTTTTATTTGGTGCCTTACAAGGCAGCCCCTGATTGCATATGCAATTGAAAGAACTCGTACCAGGAAATGTAGTAAATGCAACATCAATACTTACAATTAAGAAAGTAGACTGACCTTTACTATGGCCAGAAACTTCAGAGCTCCACATTGTACTCAGACCCGATTTTAAGATCTTACGCTCACCCTAAATTATCAGTGATAGTTGTTGATTATCATTTTGTTACGATGAATTCATTTACATTCCTGATGCATTACAGATGTCAGCATTTTTCTGGGTTTACTGCTTCATACTTCAATCGGAGGCTTACAGTTTTATATCTCCTTGGTTTTTCAACCTCTATAGCTTATAATATTACAATCCCCCTTATGCTAACTTAAATCTACCTACTATCCCAATAATGCTTGAATTCTAAAACCTGATTATCCCTTCCACTTCTGCCAGGGATGAAATAATGATCCTCTTTCAAGAGGTGAGGAAGGAGCAATAGCGATAATCCTAGCTTTTTTAGGATTCCACCAAAGCTCTGTGCAGTCAGAGGTCCCCAAGATTTTGGAAAAACGGGCAAAATTAAACAAAACATGTGAAAGTGATTTCATGTAGTCTTATATGTTAGCAAGTCATGTTATTTGCTGGGCAGGTCTCCTATGGTCCTTCTGTTGTAGCTGTTCTGCAGAGATGATTAGTCTTTGGGAATGGCACGAATGATCTCTTAGGAAAGAGATGCCCCACTGAGTTTTAGGGTAGGGCCAAACAATAGTGAATGCCTTCCCCTCTAAACTGGGAATACTTTCCATGATATTTGGGACCAAGAGCCATATATCCTTTCCTTTTCAAGCACTTTGCATGTGAGAATACAACAATCTAGAAATTCCAAAAGCTAATTTGATCTGTTTTTCTAATACTCTTTTCTACTATGATTTATTTCTCCTTATGTATCAACTACTTTCTGTTTGCACGCAGCTGTCAAAAAATACAAAATTGCTTCATATTAAAATGATCAATAGGAGACACACTACCAGGCTGAAATTCTGATTTGTTTCCTTTGAACTCTATAGTAGCTTTTTGTCTGCAATCTGTAGGCTGAAGCCAGGTAGTTTATGTTAGCGTATTCTTGATGTGTTGTCCTTTCATCTGGTTATATTTTTATTTATATAATTCTGCATGTTATTGGACAGAATCCAAACTAACTGCATATAATAAATGCAACTCTCTATAAATTTCTATTTTAAAATGTACAAATTTTAGTTGTTATTTCAGCATCCAAAAGCAGCGAGATCCAGCTGTCCCAGATACTGCTGTCTCTCCTCCAGAGAAATGTAACAGCCAGGTGTTTTGATACAGGTATTTTACACAAAATCTAGAAAAGATATGTGGCAACTATTTTCTATTTTTAATTAGAAATTATTAGTTCCATCACTGTGGCACATCAGTAGTAGCTTTATTCAGTCCACGTGCTATACCCTCTTACTTCAAACTAATACAGAATTGATCTCAAAAAGAATTAGGAACAGTAATTTAACATGTTTGAAGTTTACCCTAGAATAAACACAATAGCATGCCTGATAATCAAAGATTTTTCTTTGACTTTATTAGAAATATGTTTTCCATTCTATAAAAGCAACAGATGTTTTAAAGCTGTTACATACACGATAACATCCAATCATTTTTTCAACAGACTCAAGTGAACCTAAAAGACATTTCAGTGACGCTGGTTTGGAATTAAATTCATGTGGAATGAAATTAATTGTGTCCATGTCCTAGGAACCTTTGTCATCTAATCTGTGACTGTGACTTCAAGGGACTGATGCCACCTGTAACATTTTTAATTGAATGCAGTTTAGGCTGCGTTCTCTTCAGTAGAAATTAAACAATAAAACTGTCAAAACAAATACAACACAAAAGCCAAAGTTCTCCAGTGAGTGAAAGGAGACTGGTATCTAGTTTTTCAGAAGTCTATGTGAAACTTAAAATGCATGAGAAATTTGCTTTTAATGCACTAATTCATTTTAAACACACGTAGATAGGCAGTCAGGTTTAGTAATCAAAACCTGGCTGTTACTAGTTCGTTACTCTTCCCTTCCCTCATTTTTCCATCTCATCTGCAAGAAAATTGCAGGCCTGCTGAACGGGTCTCATTTAGCCAGAACACTCACTTACAAATCTCATCTACTTTCTTTCTCTAGATAAATTTTTGCATAATGCTATTTTCCAGTGTGGTTGAACCAGACTAACGCTTTGAGTGTAAATGAAATCCTCAAATTCTCTCTCTCTCCCCATGACATAAGCAGTGGTAATTCCTACAGAATGGCAATTAAGTATCTCTCACTTCTGAAGTCATAAAAATCATCCCAGCTGTGTGAAATCATTCTTCCCTTTCTCCCAGTATGGCAAGGAAGAAATCCCACCTTGCAAGGTAACAGCTGTTGGTCCTCCTTACTGAGTTTCTCCAGTTTCATTAAATTTCCTGTTCATACTCTGAAACAACAAAACCAAAAAGAGTAAAAATGGGGTTTTTGTCCATTTCTACTGTAACCCCATGGTTAAGGGAAATGTAACTGCTTAAAACTCTAGTATATTATCGACTAGGTAGAAAAACACGTGTAGTCATAGTTAAATAATTAACCAAAAAGATGTTTTAAATTAAGTCTGAATAATGAGATTTCTATAATGAAAGAAACAAATTTGAAAGCAGGTTTGTATTCATTCTTAAGTGAATATTTGTCAAGTTAAGTTACATATTTTTCCCTCATAAATGCTTCAATTTTGGGGTGTGGAAATATTCCCTGTGGTTAAACCTTACATGGACTCTTGGTTAAACCTTGACTTGTGGTGATGATTGTCAAGTACCACAACTTTTTAACAAACTTGGTAATTTCTGGAAGGCTTTTAAAAATTTGCATCAGCTATTTGAAAGCCACAAATCAGATTCCAGTATTTTTAGATGAATGAGAAACCATATTGTTATTAAACTTGAAAGGTACCAACATCTCTGAGCTTGACAGCATCCCATGGAAGATATATTTCCTGCTGCTACAGAAGCATTAAGGTGATCCAAAGGTAAATCAGCAGTGACAGATCAGTGACCATATTGCACACTCAGCATCCTCAAGAGAACTGTGTTTGTCTGCATATCTCATGCTTTTCTTGTCTAAAGGGTTTTCTTATCCATAATTAACGTGAGGATTTGATAACCATAAAGCGTTTATTTGCAAGGTGTTTTCAAGCAAAATAAAAAATAGCTCATGCTGTGACTGCCTCCCTTTCTGTGACTGGACTACAGGTTTGGGCAGAGTGGTGTATAAATTGAAGTCTCTGACACTTTAATGTTGCTGGAGCCGCTTCAAAACAAAATACATTGAAATCAATTATAGAAGAAGCCGAGATACGCATTGCAATATTGCAAAATATGCAAATACAGCTCAGGAGTTTGTTGTTTCTCTTATCTCTATGGACTTCATACGCTTATATTTCTACTGATAGAATAACTCCATATTTAAACATAGAAATAAGATTTTAAATTATTCATAATTTTAAAGGGACATTATGGGTAGCCTTATGCCACGGCCTTCTTTCTTTGGCTTGTTTTATAAAGAATATGTGAATACTTACACAGGGACAGAAGCTGTTTCGGTTTCCTTAATAAACCATGAGTGTTTGGGGATGGTTTTCTAATAATGAAATGTTATCATCTACATGTATGCTAAAAGAAGTTAAGAAAACAATGTTGTTCCAAACTACTGTTTTTTCATTTTATTTTAAACGATGACTAATTTAAGAATTCAAAAAATATTTATTGATGTTATGGCAAAATTATGTTTATTGTAATTTTCTATTAATGCCAAGACTCCCAGTTTACTTCTAGCTCTTAGTAGCAGCGCCCATCTCCGCTTGAAGAAGTAGGTAAGGAGCAGATGTGGCTGCAGCTTTGTGACAGATTGCTCAACACGTGATTAGCCAAGAAACCGACAGCTTTCTTCAGGGTCTTAGTATCACGTTGAAAACCATATTTGTGAGAAGTTTGGAGAGAAGCAGAAATAGATTTGGTGGCATGATTATCTCTTATTTAACTGCTGTGACACAGTCCACAGCATGTCACTGATGGCAACATCAAAACTAGCTATGTTCTCAAGGACTTGGTTTCCATAAAATTGTTAAAGAGGGGACTTTCTCTGTAACTATCAAGCAGGTTCAAACTTGAGAAGGAGAAAGGGTTTGTTCAGTGCTGAGGGCCTTATCTAGCAAAGTTGTGTCCATTGTGCACCACAATGAGATCAGGCTCACGTACTTTGCTAAACTGAAGCCTAAGCCTATTACCTGAGCCAGCAAAAGAAGCATGACAGAAATAATGGCAGCTATAACGTGTCTTTTTTACACCCAGGAAAAAGGGAAAATACAAAAATCAGTACTGTAAAGTACCTGTAGAAAAACAGAGGTTCATATATGTTGTACAGAACAGATCTTAGGAGAATTAGTTTGCTGCCCTCAGAAGAATGTATCTCCGAACTGCACGTGGTTCTACAGGATTTCCTCAGAGAATATTTTGCATTGACGGACATGTGAGTTTTTTTCATTGCTGATGTGCAAGTGTCTGTACACTACCACAGGATGAAAAAACTCTTACAAGGCAAGAAAAACTGATACAAAATGTGAATACAACACAAATGCAGAACCTCTTACAACTTCTGAGGAAATATTCTGTCTTTTCTAGCTAAAAAAAATTGTCGTTCTCAGGTCAAGGTATGATGCAACAGAACCATTAAGAACAGCTGTATCTTTAGCCAACTTGAAGCGCCAATTGTCTTCATTGGGACTCTTTTCTGCTTAAAATTAATGAAATTTTTAAGTCTTAGGGAATAAGAAACTAATCTTAGCTGCTTATGTGATTTTTCAATACCATAACGGTTAAACACTTCGTAGTTGTTAATGTTGCTAGCAGTCTTGCCCCAAGACAGATTATTCGCCAGATGAGGCTTGATAATTCAGTTAGAAACCCACCTTATCGCAGTGAGATTCTGCCTGTCATTGGTAGCCTATTACATTAAGAACTCAGTCCCCACTGGGACATTAGGCCAGTATTTCAGGAGCCTTGGAAAGCTACATTTTGAGGGATCAGCATCCTGCTTATTATTGCATCTTTTTATGAAAGTAGCTTCCACTAGCTACTACCTTTTCTACGAGAATACAAGGGAGACAAATCAGTATGAATGACTCGCCATCCGCCGTGCTTTTGGGGGAGAAACTACATTGTAGGAATCTTTCCGAAGTAATGGTTGAGTTTCACCTGATGTCAGGAGCGTGTCCGTAGTCATTCCACGCAGCTGTTCCTGACACAGTGCTCTAAGCAAATGGTTATCTTCTTGCACAGGTCGTTAGAGAGGGTAGTAGGTGCACCAGAAGATTGCTAAGGCAGAGCCTTTCAGCCATTGTGGCCCATGTATCTAGAGCACAAGTTAAGCCAGACAGAGCTCAATCCACGTTTTCTCCATCTGTGATGCTATTGCAGAAGAACGTAGGGCAGGTGTTGCACTTGATAGAGCAATCCTGCAACGACAGCCATTCTTCAGGTCATGTTCTCTCCCTCTTTCCCCTCCTTCTTGGAGTCTCCAAATCCTTGTGTAATAGACCTGAGATGACACAGGGTGTATTCTAAGAAGGGTGTGGTTTGAATATGTCGAGGTGAATGGCAGAAAAAGCTAAAACATGCATGCACCTACTCTGCAAACGAATATGTAAACAACATATCTTTAAGAATTCCTGTTATTTGTAGGTAACCTCGCTTTCTGAGGGACATTGCTGTAGCAACAAAAGCGCTATGTATTCCCGTGCAAATGTTAGTAGCAGTATTAAAGGACAATTAGTTTGAACGTCACATCTAATTAAAATTCTAAACCCTCCCAATGTATTCTCTTATAAAGGAAACATTGATTTCAAGGTACATTCTATTTTCAAAAGACAGACAAGAAAGAAAACTTGTCATTATCCCCTTAAAGGACTAATGCTTTTATTCATTATTATTAGACCTTGAAAAAGATAACGATACTACATTAGATGACTTTAAAGGACCTAAAATACATCAGTAGTTTCTTCTTCAAAGATGAGATTGAAAAAGTTACCACGACCGTACCTACAAGAAAAAATGGTATAACACTAAAAAGTTACCAGCTAGAATTTTTACTTGTCTGTCTTCCTTTAATGTAAAAAAAATCTTTTGAGAGATGAATGTAGACTTAAAAACAGTGAAATTACTTAAGAAATATAGTGGAAGACTTAACCTTTTGACTTCTGCCAAATGTCCCAAAACCTACTGAAAATGTTCCAGGTGATTCAGTGAAATGAGTTCAAAGCACTAACATCTCATCTGCAACACAGAGTTGAAATAGCCCTTTTGCTTGAAAAGCTTTCTCCTTCCATCTCCATATTCCTTCTCTTTCTTTCTATGACATTCCATTCTTTCTCTTAACCTCAGCCATTTCCCCCGTCTTTCCCACCTTTCGATGTTGAAATTCCTGATGGCACTGCTAGATCACTTGTTTCCTTCCGAGCTGAGTCAATCCTTTCGCAGCCGCAATTCCCAACAGTGAACAAGGGAATTCTGCTTGCAGAAGTGCTGTGTCAGCAGAGAGTGAGCCTATGACTAGAATCTTAGAAATTATGAAAAAAGGATGAAAAAGATGAAAGCAAAACACTGTCAACACCACACACAAAAATGGACTGTTTTTATACCAGTTGCGTCTACCGATATGCGTATTAAATATTGAAACTGGGAAAAATGCAATATTAAGAAATTCTTTAAAGATTGTTGGAAGTGATTTTTGATTAAGAATTTGACATTTGAAAAAAAAAGCAAGCAGCTCTATTAAATATTAGACCTTATATTTGCATTACATAGTAAACATATTTAGGTTATCACAATTACAAACAGTATCATAAAAATCTGCTCAAACCCTGAAATAAATAATACGGTGGAAAATAATTGTCATACATTTCCATTCTAATTATTAAAGTATCACAGTTAATGAATTGAGACTGGTGTCTTCTGATAATATTTCAGCTAAAATTGTTAGTTATTACCTACTTTCAGGGTTTTTTTTTTAAAAAAAAGGTCCCACCTTGTGAAGTTTACACTACAAGGGCGTAAGGACTTTCTACATCAAATTCAGTGGCGGGAAGATGAGAAGGAAATAGAGCATAGAGATGCAATAAAGTACTTTCATCTACATTACTATTGAACTTACAAATGTTTACTGAGGGAACCAAAAGATTACAAAGAGGTTGTTTAACAATAATCAAATACTGATAACGGCATTGATGATATTTCTTATAAAGACTGTCAGCCACAACTGCATTGAATCAGTTATCATAAGCTCTAAAATATACAAATAGATTAAAATATAATTCCTTGTCTTACTATTGCTACAGCTTTCATTTCAACATGCTTCAAGCTAGTTACCTCCTTGTAAAAGCTTTCCACTATATAATCAATCCCCTCTGGCCTTTGCTTGGATGTGCAGAACAGATTTTAACTCTGTCAGCAAAGTAATTAAGTAAAAACATCTGAAGGTAAAAATATTTTTGAGGATACAGAAAAATGAAAATCAAGACTTACCATGAAAGAAGAATGGACCGACTTTGTAGTTCAGGTGGATCTAGACTTCTTCATTCCCCCCTCATCTACAGTGCACATCATGTAACCTCCTTCTGGACGTGCTATGGAGGTAACATCTGCAAAGAACATGGGCATCACTGAAAAAACAGCCACGGTTCTTTGTTGTGTGCTGACTGTAAAGAGTTTCCAATTAGAATTACAGCTCATCAAGACAGTGCCAGCAGGCTTCTGGGTGGTTAAGCCTCCAATTTTAATTGAACTGCCTTTAGCTGGTGATAAAATCTGTCTTTTTAAACAGGCAAACTGCATAGTTCCTGTAGCAAGTTAAATTCAAGTTGGGTTTGTGTTCAGGATAATTACATGGAGTTGCATCTAATTGATTTAGTTGAAATTTGTATTTTATTCACCAAAGTCCTACAAAATGTAATTCTTGTCTTTAGAGTATCCTACTATTTTCCATTTCCTATTTCTCTCCTCTTCTATTTTTCATGTTTGTCATCATGTTCTTCCTTTCAGAATAATTAATATGTACGGAATAAGACATGAGAAGGGTTCTCTGGTTGAAAATTGAGGTTCTTCAGAGTTTCCATACATACAGAAAAGTAGTTTGAAGACTAAACTTAATTCCCATTGTCCATTTTGTACTGCCAAAACCATTCAGCACTGTGTGAAATTTAGAGCAATGTACTGCGCTAATTTATAAGACGGTAATACCAGAGATCACTGGAGTTTTTCCAGTTTCCCATGCACTGAAAGAAGGAACAAGGAAAGACTGTATTTTTTCAAGACATTCACTAACTAAAGTATATTTTTAAAACAAGTCCTCTCCAAGTATAGCATGACAGTCTTTAAAGGTATGGATGGAGTCATTCCACTATAATAAACACATCGGCTATATATAAATAGAAGTATATCTTGGGGAGGGGTAAGTGAAAATGGAAGCAATGCTTGCTTTAAATCTCATCATATGAATGAAGTTATAAGTAGGAACGAAATAAAATTCTTAATTAAAGACGTAGTATAAGGGTACCTTTTAACTATTACAGGTTATTTTTAAAATTCACAAGGTGTGATTGGGACAATATGAAACTGGCCACAGCTGCATGTCGTGTAGTTAAGCTATTAGCGTCAAGAAATTAGTCTTCCTCTACCCAGCAAAACAAGTAAGCACAACTATCACTTCGATTGCACCAGTCTCCTTACTTATGTTTATTATATTCATAAAGAACAGAGGAGATGACCAAAAAAGTCTGTTTTGTTTTCTGTTTGCGTCGCTGCACAGGCATGTCTGACAGCAAAATGATCTGCCTGTTATATCCTGGCTCACTTGTCCAAGGGGTGCCATTTAGCTGGAGGCCTAATTTGCAGCTGATCAAATATGTGGACATGTCATTATTTTTCAATGATGGGCAGAAAGTAATTATTGATCTTCAGTTGCAAAAGCAATATTCAGAGTGAAAAAGGGATTTTTGAGACATTCAGCCACAAAAGCTAACAAATGCAGCAAAAATTATTCTCTAAAGTGTGCACATTCTTTATTAAAAACATTTTAAAAATCAGATTTTTCTATCCAAAATAATCAGCAGTTGAAAGTATGACTAATGATCCATCTTCCAGTAATGCGTTGTAATCTTTCCAGGACAGAGGTGTTCGGGGGAGGTACCCATAAGTCATTCTCAGTGCACGCAGATAGAATACCGCATGAGAGTTTATTTTCTTAGAATCATAGTGCCTTTTCAAAGTTTGCATTTCGGGTGGTATCGGATCTGCCATTCAGGATTATCCCAGCATAAGGATGGTCAAACTGCTTTTACGACCCCTTTTGCAATGCTGGAGGAAGCCCAGAGTTCCGTTGTCCACTGTAATCGGTAAGAAATGAGAGCAACAAAACCCATTGCAAAGTTGTAACGCATCGTCAAAGATTACTAAGCTTTTTCTGACTATTTATCGCTCTTCTTTTTTATGTTTGCCTTCTTTTTGCAGGCAGTTAAGTTAGATGTTAATGGAAAAACCATTAAAAACCCCTATTATCCTATGAAGAAAAAAAATGAATGCACTCAAGTGGAAAAGGAAGACTTATCAATCAATTTTCAGGTAAACCTTCTTGTCTGGCGCTTAGTAACAATGGAAGGCGTTTTTATTACTTGGCCAGATAGTTCAGATTTCTGTTCACTCTTAGTAAAAACCCTTTTTATAACATTTATAAAACTTTATTATAGAGTTATGAGAATAAAATTAGATTTCATAACTCACATGAGATCTTGAGGGACCTGCATCTATAAGCTTTAAAATCATTATTAAACTTAATGCGTCTATTCTGATAAAATGTGTGTTTCTTCTCATTTCTCTGAAAATTTTAACCTTATTTTTTCTTTCCTTGGACAGGTGAGATTGTCTTTGGCAATCATTTAAAAAGTTATTTTATTTTTAAAAAAATTCAATCATTATAATTAGTTGATATTTTAAGTCAGTTGGAATTTACAGGTATATTCTTTAGAGGGACTTAAAAATTAAGCTAAATCACTGTATAGTTGATGTCAGCTGAGCTCCCCTATGCAATGAGAATGTTTTGGGAAGCTAGTTGCCGTTTTTGTAAATGCAGAGTAACTACAAACAAGTATTCGTACATTCTGTCTCAATAAATAGTTGTGAATTGTATATGTTCTAAATTACGGGTACTAAATTAGTTCTAGAGATGTCAAAATGAAATAGTAGTAAGTGACTGGAACATTAAGAGGGAGGTATTCCCAGTACTGAAGGATATGCGTCTGCCTGAGGTACAGTTAACAGAGGTTCCTCCAGAGGAATATTGCCAGTTTGGAGCCAAGTCTGGATTTTCCAAACTAGCCCCTGGGGGATCCTGGCTCCGTTTATTGTACATACAGCTGAAGGACATCAGCCGCACAAGTTAGATTTTTCAAGTAGGTGCCTAAATCTAGGTGGTATGAGTATCTCCTTACAATGAATTTTCAAAGTTGTCTTGCAAATCCTGTCTCGCGTGTTTTGAAGTTTAGTATAAGCATTTAAATTGTATATTCTAAAAGACGTCTTCTGAAAAACAGAAGCTGTATTCTAGCTCTAGATTTAAAAAGTGCAAGTAAATTATGGTGAAAGATGTATTTTACCTACTAATAAAAAACTTTAATCATTAAACTTGGCTTAAAATCTTTTGAACCTCCTTTAGAACTACATAACGGGCTAACGTTCACAGAGATGGCCTTATGAGGAGCGGCACCATTTTTACTCCTGTTGAATAGATTAGTGTCTTCCTTGAGCTAGCTAGAGAAAGCTCACAAAAATATGTAATCATTGATTTCTTGGAAAGTTAAGAAGTGTTATAAAATCATCAGCATCGTATCCAAAAGTATTTTTAAATTTGAGATACTAGGCAAGATCCTCGCTGGAGGTAAATTAGAAATGCTCCAATTAAGTCAACTACACTATGACTTTAATATTTGTAGCTGAAAACACCTTTATTTCTTTTTCAGGCTGGTTTTCTGGAATGAGGTTTCTGTGTTATACAGATTCGAGGATCCATTTACCACGTTATTCTGGTCATTCCCTTCTCTTCAGGTCATCTCCAAGTTTAAAGACTCTCTCAAACTCAGCTCAAACTCTGACTCATCAGGTAATTTGTTCTTCTTTCAATTTTCTGCTGTTCACGCTTTGGTATTTTTTTTCCCTAGAATTCCCCCTTGTTGCATTTCCAAGACAAATTCTTATTTCCAAAAGCAGTAAAATTCTAAGGTTATACTAAATGGATTAAGGTGGGATTTTTTCTGTCGAAAATACTGGAAATCCACGAGTGCTTTAGAAAACAGATTATAGCCAAATTCCTGTTGTTCTGACTAGTCATAAGTTGCTTTTTAAAATTATTCCAGATACATTTTTAATTGTTATTATAGATAGCATAATTTCTGCACTGAAGCTATCTATGTATTTATGTTACTATAGAGTCCTAGCAACAGATGCAATCTTGGAAATAACTGTGAATATGTAAAATTAACATGCTTGTTTTCTCTTCAGTAATTAAAAGTTTTCTGCAATCCTTAGAATTCTGTTAAGTAAGGCTGCACAAAACCAGTTATCCAAAGATACGGATATTTATGTCCAGAATACATAGCTGAAATAATTTGTTCCCTGAATAGGACTGCCAAACCAGAAAGTTAAAATTCAGAGTCACGGCTATGCCAGCCTCCTCCATTACAAGTCTCTTCAAGCAATAAAAAGAAACAGTACGTTATTCTGGATAGGGATTATTCAGATTGAAAAATAGATTAAAAAAAGGAAGAAGAATTAAAAAAAAGGACTAACAAGGGATCAGGGACAAAATTCTCTAACCCTTTTCCCTGCTGTCTGAAAATATATACTGAAGGAGACCATATCCAAAGGTAAGACTAAACACTGGAATTTGAAAAACCAAGATACGCGTTGCCTATAGTTGTGGATGTTTAGATGCACCTGCCTGTAATTGGTTTCAGATCACAGCCCTTTTTCCAGCTGCAGCCCAGTAGACTTAATTTATTTATTTTAGCAGAATTGGCTACTATTGTATTTCCTTCTTTGACTATCATTTTTTCTTAAAATCACCTATTAGCATGAGAACGCAGTTTTCAACATGTACCATGATATATCCTTACACTAAAGACTGAAGAACGAGGGCTTACTAATATGGCAAATTTTACTACTGTGGATAACATACATAGATTTTCAAAACACAACCGAAATGTGGTAAGGGAATGGCATAACACTGGTATTATGCCCTAGGAATAAAAGTTTCATGTAATTTAATGCAGTTTTTAACATGGGCTTGATAAAGCTTTTCCAAATACACAAAAGACTTGGCTGGAAGCTATGGTTCTTCAGCTTGTATTACTTAGTATGATTTAAGCAGACATAACTCAATAGTCTAGACATGTTGTGTTCTAATTTAAATAGTTTTGATCTCATTATTTTAGATTTTGGCTAAAGTTTTGGGGGTATATTAGGAAAAAAAATTAATCAAAAGGGAACAAATAAGAAGTTCTTGAAAGTCACTTTGATTCTTACGATGTTAGATCTCATTATTAAAAGTACTAAAGAGAAATCATTTTCTACAGAAAAAAGCTAAACTTGATGCCCACAGTGTTCTATTACATAGATAGCAGCAAGTGGACAACGATAAGTCTCTGATCTTCATACTATTACAAGATAATTGAAGTTGATGGGGTTATTCTTATGTAACTGAGAGGACAGTGAGGCCCAGTCTTTTGAATTGTCTGTTTAAAAATCATGAATAAGAGGAGTTCCTGTAATGAAACATAATTTTGATTATTCCAGAAGGATGGGCCCCCTGACGGACAAGAGATTTCCCGAAATTTCACAGGCATAATACTGGAAGCTTTATATAGACATGACAGGAAGAAGCGTGGCTTCTCATTTTGGAAAAATGGTAGTCTTGTGGTCTTTTTAAAACACTTGATTTCAAGGCAGTGATGACATAGATATTTGCACTCATTACAGCATAGTTTTATTGGACATAAACATTTATGCCAGGCTGATATAATGGCATGCTACAGGTTTCTCTATAGAAAATAGGAGCCACCAATACATATCAAATAATCTCCAAGTAAAAGTATCGGTACATTTTTAGTCGGTTACTGCCTACCCTGAGGTGTGGGCAGGGAAGACCTTGGCACGCTTGTATGCACATTCAAGGGTATTCCCCAGGTATTTTATTTACACCAGTTAACTAGAAGTGGTTAAGAGAATGACTCCCACCAGAACCAGAATGACAGTATATGACTTGTTGTCAATGAAGTTAAATTAGGAAGCTTCTTAAAATCTTTACTGAATCATAATCTCATAACTTTAATTTTCCTGTGCTGCATTAATTGAATAATATCATTGTTTAGTGATTTTTTTCAAATAACCGTACATAATATGTGCTGTTTAATGAACGAAGGGCAATGAAATCTAGCCTTTGAAAATTTTTTTCACATAATTAACTTTTATTTATAGAAGTAATTTTATTTAAATCAAGACAAGCAGTGGTGCGCTTTCTCCTATGAGCAAGGCTTTCAAGGATTAATCAAAAACTATCAGTAAAAGCATGCTTTTTATATTGGGGAATAATTTTAATATCTTAATATGTGTCAACAAGAAAAACACAGAGGTGCTGGAGCATGTCCAGAGAAGGGCAATGAAGCCGGTGAGGGGTTGGAGCACAAGTCTTATGAGGAACAGCTGAGGGAACTGGGATTATTTAGCCTGGAGAAAAGGAGGCTGAGGGGAGACCTTATCCCTCTCTGCAACTATCTGAAAGGAGGTTGTAGAGAGATGGGGGTCAACGTCTTCTCGCTAGTAACAAGTGATAGGACAAGAGGAAATGGCCTCAAGTTACGCCAGGGGACGTTTGGATTGGATATTAGGAAAAAGTTCTTCACAGAAAGGGTTGTTAAGCATTGGACCAGACTGCCCAGGGAAGTGGTGGAGTCACCATCCCTGGAGGTATTTAAAAGACAGGTAGACATG
>SAYO01022529.1:142431-162225 GCA_004023745.1 Recurvirostra avosetta
CGGCCGCCGCCGTCCCCGCCAGGTGGCGCCTCAGCGCCGGCAACGGCCGCCCCCGCCCGGGCCTCCCCCGGGAGCGGGCAGGCCTGGCGGCCCCGCGGGGCTCCGGTGAGCCGAGGGGAGGGCCGGGACCCCTTGATCGAGGCCCGTGCTCTGCTCTGGGGGCTCCGCTGCGCCCGGTGGTGCGGTGCGGCGGGCGGGCAGTCAGTCAGTCAGTCCGCCCGTGTGGGCCGCTGCGGGGCAGCCCCGTAAGCGTGAGGGGAGAGCGGGGCGGGGGCTGCCTGCGGCGGGTGGGCCGCGCCGTGCCGGGCGGGGGGCCGGCAGGTTTTAGCAGCGGGTTTCTGCGTCATTTCAAGCAGCTGCCAAACTGCCGGCCAAACACAGCCGGGCAGTCGCTGCCGTTAGGAGGGGAAAGGAAAAAAGAAAAAAAAAACACCACAAAACTTTAGGAATTGCTGACGGAGTTCACGAGTTTACGGCTTGGGCTGCTCGCTTGTTTTCCTGCAAACTCCTACAAATCTTGGGTCGGTTACGGCGAGTCGTGGTAGAGGAAAGTTGAAGGATGGAATAGAGATTTACTGCGTTTGTCTGAGGAAAGACTTTGCCTTCAGGTGCTTGCTAACCCCCCCCCAGCTTGCTCAGAAGATTTGGTCCTTGAAGTGCCCGAGTCTCCAGTGCGTGTATTTCAGTGGGCTTTTTCTGACTTGGTGTGTTTTTGAAGTCTCCACCAGATTTATCCTAATTGCTCCCAAATGCATAAATATAGCTTCTCCCCTAGGTGGGCACGCACTTAAAATATATGTGCTCTTTGGCATGAGGCTGGTCTGGTGCGCTATGTAATTCCCTTGGGAGTTTAACGAGCACTTCAATGGGCTGTGAAAGTGCAGAGAGCAGAGTGCGCCGTGTACACGGGCAGGAACGCGGCAACTCTGCTGGCCGGTTAATAAAGGTTTTATGGTTTAATGTCTCTTGTGTTGAAGCCTTCTTGGCCAGAGGACAATATAGTTGTATCTTAATATATGGTTGCACTAAAGCTTCAATGACTTAGATGTATTTCAAATGTGATTTCATTAGCCCCTTTGCATACAGTGAAAGATACAGGGTTTGTATTTATTTCTCAGGTGTTGCATTTGGAGTAGTAAAGCGGAAGGGCACAGATGGGCTGGAGCATTGGTTGTAGGTTGGCATATTCATATATCAATTATTACTGAAATATTACTTTTCAGAAGAAATGGCCTAGTTCCAAGTGGCTACGCCTTTTCGCCTTTTGTTGTGACACTTCCCTTTTTTTTTTTTTTTTGGAAAAAAGAAACGTCTGGTTCCTTAAAATGTTACATTTGGGGTAGGATATGGTTCCACTACAGTCAACAAACGCAGAACAAGTCTATGTATTTTTGGGCTGAAGGGCTGATTAGGAGGCAGGGAGCTCAAGTGGACATTCTCCATGTATATGACACTCAGGCACTCTGTTTTCTTAATGTGTTTTCTCTTTTTTCTGCTAGTTATAGGAAGTAGCCTGCAATTTGTGTCCTAGGAGTGCTCTCCATTGAGTCAAGCATGATCTGGTCTTCTATTTACAATTTCTAGTGAAGTGAACATACGTGAATGTATATGGCTAAATTGTTTTGTGTTGCTAAAGTTGGCAGTATGTATCATTCTCAAATTGCTCTTTACTTGGTGTGATGAGACCTCTCTTCTGTCTCTTTGCCTCTCAGAGACACCAAAGTTATGAACTGTGGGTAAATGGTATCACCACCGTGTGATATCTTTAAAAATCATCCAGCCAAGGAGGTCACTTTTCTTATGGTAATAAGAGGCAAGTATATCCCCTGATGTTCTTCTCATAAGCCTCATTTAACTGCTTGAGGGGAGGCAGGGGCAGATTTAAAAACACCTATTTCAACTAGCTTGTGGCATTAAATTATTTGCATTTCACTTTTTTGGGGAGCTTCATTCATAACAAGATAAATTTTAAATTGACCGTATAAATATACCTTGCATTTGTTTAAGCTTTCTATTTCTCATGTGTTTAGTCATTTCTCACATAAATAAACTCTGGGTCAGATCAGCTACTGAAATGGAGCATAACTGTGCTGACATCAAAATAGCTGTGCTCGTTTGTACCAGCTGAACATGTATCCCTATATGGTCAAAACCTACATGTGATTTATTTTTAAGTAGAGGACAGGCTGGCTTCTTGGTCAGATACAGGAGTTATTGTCAGGAAATACAAGTTTTATTTCTGCCCTGGTCCTGAGTTCTTGTGTTACCTGGAACAAGCATGTAATTCCCTTACACTTTGTCTATGAATTGAGAACAGATCTTTCCCCTCTCACATGGGTATTTAATTCAGTGATGCATGAAATGGGATAAATATTTAGATTAAAGTTGGTATGCAAAGTGTGAGTCAGAGTATGAAAATGAATACATTTTAAAGCTGTGGGCCATTTCCTCAGCCAGGTTAAGTTGAAATGGTTTCCTTAAACCAGTGAAAGTACGTAGGTTCATACAAGCTGAAGGTCTGATCCACACGTATGCCTTGAGAGGTCTTCTGTAGTTCAGCCTATACAAGAATGTCGGGTTTTGCATATTGGAGATGCTGTGAGGGCTGTAAGGAATCTGTAAATGTTACTTATTAATGATCTCTATTAATAGAAGGAAAAAAGCTTGTGTTAAATTTTTCAAATTGGCAATGCATTTAAAGCTGAACTAAATTTGATTCTGCTGGCTGCACATAAGTGAAATAGGTCACCATCACTACTACTCTGGTGGGCTTTTTTCCTCCTTTGCTTTGATGGCACTCTGCAAAGCTTAAGGAGAAGAATTATACACAGCTCCAGTATACTTATTTTATTAAAAAAAAAAAAAAAAATCTATGTGATGTATACACTAAAGGAAGGGAATAATAAAGCTGAGAAAACACCAAAGTATCTGCAGGCTACTTGGCTTTGGTAAAATGACTTTGCGTTGAATTCATATATATTGTACTTCATAATATATTGTAAAATAGCATTTATTTACTCTGTGATGCTGGGTGACCCACTTATTTCTGTCCCATATTAAATGGCGAGGGGGATGAACACTGTCTCCAGGTGAATATTTCACTGTTCTCTAAGGATTTTTGTCCTTGTCAAATATTTCACAGCTTCTGTATATGGCTGAGCTATTCTTGCTAAATGTGGTTGGATGAGAAAATTAGTTTTGGCCCATGCCATGTAGACCTTTAAAAGAAAAGGCCCGAGGGGGAGATTTTATTTAATAACCCTCTACACCCCTGCATAGCAATCAAGTGCTTCAGTACAGCTAGAAATGGATTTGTGCAGCTGTGAAAGGTATCGGTTGGTGTGCGAAGGACAGTCCAGCTCAGAGATGGGCTAACAGTGGCACATCCCTCTAGCCCTGGATGGGCAGAAGTGGATGGAGAGTCTACACAACACTTCAGGTCTGGGGCCGTGCTATAATTGCGCACTGTAGGTGTCTTTACAGTCCCTTGGGGGTTTTTGCCTATCTCACTTTTATCCATTTTAGGGCAACTAGCTGTTATTTCATAATCTGTATAAAAATGGATGGTTGTACCGAAAGGATGCTACTTGGCAGAATGTTTTGTGTTCAACTTAATGCTCTATACATACATAAGGTCCCTGTCTTATACTTCATTTACTTATGTCCTCTGCTATTTCTTTATATTTGATTGGTCCATTTCTTTTCAGTCACTGTGGCCAACAAAGTGTGTCTGGATGACAGAGTAATGGAGATCACTTTCTTCACAGAAATGTGTTGCCTGTTACTAACACAGGCTACTGATACTGTGAACATCGGGATATTAAGAGTGAATAATGAAAGAGAATGAATGCACTCGATTTTCATATAGACTGGTGGATTGTGTTGGCTTTAGGCACTCGGCAGTCTTTAGCTTTAGGATATTGGTGTTGGAATGAATGCACTCGATTTTCATATAGACTGGTGGATTGTGTTGGCTTTAGGCACTCAGCAGTCTTTAGCTTTAGGATATCGGTGTTGGAATACATGTGGCAAGAAGATGCTGTCTCCAGACATCTTGTTTATAGGCAGATATCCACCTCAAATGAGGAAAGAGTAGGACAGAGAATAAGGTGGAAGCTGCAAGTCTCTCCCAGGCCATAGCAGAAAAGCATGTAAGCTATGCTAATTGATACTCTGAGAAAATCTAATTTATTTTTTTTCCCCCTTGTACTGTAGGTGATGATAAACAGTGAGCCTGGTTCTATTCCCCCAACCCAAGGGTTTACATAAATATATCCACACAGCTTGGCTCCGAGAGCAAGTTTACTTTCCCCACTCAGTTCTTTATAGTTGGCATATTTGCAGCTCTCTCTGACATTTCTCTAGGACTTCTATTGTTTCTCCTTCATTGGTATATATTTTTATTTACAGTATCCTCCTTTTCCTCCCCTACATCCTCCAGAAAGTTTTGAATCTGTGTTTTGCTAAACTTTTTGCTGTATGTTGGTTTCCTTCTCTCATAGAAGGATAAGTTGGGTGAAAAGAAAGCTACTACTTTGTGCTTTCTCCTATTTTGTGTCATTTTGTTCTGCTAGACAAACTATCTTTGATTTAGTGGGGTTGAAGTATGAGTGCATAATAGATTATATGTCACTGGAGCAAATCAATCATGGTTAACAGTGTATTGACAGAGCGTATAGCAAGTATCCTTGACCTGAGGTTGAAAATACCGGTTATCAACATCATGTGGTACTTGCTGCTGCTTGGCATGAACTTTGAGGCAGATTATTCTTTATCAGCTTTTTTATTCTAATATACATACCAGTTTTCTCTCTGTTTAAGCCTTTTTGAACTAACATAGGCCTCCTTCATTTGTGGAGCACAGAAGAACCCGGCCAGGCGTGTCTTGGAGTTTTGAAAGTAAGAGAGAGAGAAACTCTTGTGCTTTAAACAGAAGCCAGCCTTTAACTGTTGAGATTACAGTGAGATTTTCACTATAGTTAGGCTGCCATTTAATTGCCCAGACCGGGATGTTTTACATATTCATTTGTGATATCTAATACTGCATGTTGTTGGAAGGAAGTATGGAATTGGCCTTGTCCATTATGGCAGTTCCTTTATGCCTTTATTCATTTTAAGCATTTATGGTCTAGCATTTCTTTCACACAACCCTAGGCACTTCTAATAGCATTTTTTAATGTTGCTGTTTGTTGTATAGCATCAGTGCTGTAGTATTTTCTGTTGGAGGAGCGTCTTTTCCTTCCTCAACGAGGGTGTCTTGGTATTTACCCTGTGCTTCTGCACAAATGAGGGTGCTTAGCTACTTGCAAAAGCAGTCTGGAGGTGACAGGGTCAGACTGAACCATTGTTTCAAGTTGCAATGAACAGGTGAGGTCTGTGCTCAATGATATCTTGTTCCCAGCAATACTGCTGTTTATGTCTGAATTCAGAAATCAGAAGGGTGATTTGAGCATATGAAGAGCTCAGCTGAACTTACTGGTACTTAAATTCAACATGTGCTTAAATGCTGTGCTAAAGTAGGAGCTTATTTGGGGTCTGTGTGTGTCTTTACAAAGATGAAGTGGTGATGTTGAGTAAGTAAAGTAATTACTACCAAGTGAGAAATAAAAGACTTGGAGGAATATTATTGATATACTTTGCTACTTCAGGAAAAGTGTATTTGGTAAGCTTCCACGCAAGCAAAGTCTTTGCTCTAGTTTGGCTTGCAGTTTATGGACAAATGAAAATATATTCTGCCCATGGACAATGTAACTACATCTTCTTTATCTTGCTTATCAAAATATACACATATTTATGCAAGAAAGATCAAACATCTACCAGAATGGATTTGTCTTCATTTTCACCTATTTTGTTTTATGAAGAGGTTGTCTTGTATTGTCTCCTAATCCTGGCATCTGAACGCCTTCTGTTTGTGTAATGAATGATATGTTAATATCTTTTCTGCTCCTTATCTCCCAGACAAGGAGTGTATGTATTTTGAAGGGGAAGGTGAAATGTTTTCTTCTGTGGACCAGCTTGTAAATACATGATGTTGGCCAGGACAAGTCTGTAGTTTGCTTTCTATTTGGGTCAGAAGTGAGGGGGTTTATTGTGATTCTTAGCTCCTGCTCTTCTGTATTTATTTCAATTTCTTGTTTGATCTGTGCAACAAAGAGAAGCTTGTGGCACAAAGTTGGAAGCACGGCGCTATTGGCCCAAGTACGGTCCCTCCCAGTGTCAGGAAGCCACATGACAAATGCTGAATCCTGAAAGGTCTGCAGAACATCTGCAGCCTGGCTACACAATGGTTTCTAGTGCTTTGTAACAGGCTCAGGATATATGTGCAACATTTAGCGTTTTACTATGTCACACAGCATCTTTGGTTTCTTGACTACTATTGGGGTCCTGGCCTCTGAAATACCTGGGTTTGTGACAAATGAGATTCACAGATGATTACGGGAAGCAGAAATTTCCCTGTGCTGTTTTTTTTCCTTAGTCTGTCATTGCAAGCTGACCTGGAAAAAATCCTGTCCCCAAATTGCTAATCAGTTTAAACCTCACCACAAAGACGTAGCCAGGCACTGGAGGGTTGATCTCCACCCATGTATCCTGCTCCTGTTGGCAATCATGTTCTTGCTCCATTCATTAACAGAAATACTGACATTATGCCCAGTTATCTATGTGCCACAGCAGGGAAGTTAAGCTGGGGTTGGTGGAACCCCTGTTTGTCGACTAAGTGGGTGATGGTTTGCATCTGGAGCCCCACATGATGTTTTGGATGACCAGGACTCAGGCTCCTGCTGCTATGAAAACAGGTGGAAACCCTGAGCTTTTCTCACTGTTTGAAAATGACAGGATGTGAAATATATTTTGCTCCCACAGGTATTGCTAACTGGCCAATTTTTGTGAGAATTCCTGCATGCATGCAAAAGGACAATTTTATGAACCATATTCCTAGAAAAGTTACAGACATAATTCTTAGGTGAAACAATATCAGGCAATATCAGTTGATTTGTACATGGACATCTAAGTAATAGATCATGCTGTAAGAGGACCATGTTTTGGAAAGCTGCAGGGTTCCAGCAGATTTATTCCTTCGGACAAAGCTGTGGAATTAGGTAATTCTGTATCCTTCTGCATTTCTCACGATATAAGCACTGAGCTTCTGCAGGTAGACGAAACTTGAAGGAACTTTGAGCAACATCATAAAAAGACTTCAGGCTACTCCTTTTTCTAAAAACCCTACTGAATGAATGAATTCAAAACAAAATATCATTTATCACGATACCCTGTAGTCAAGCATAGAGTAGTTGAACTGAAAACACGGGCAGTGAAACTGCATTTTATATACTTTATATTCTCCTCATGGCGAGAATTTGAAGATACCCATCTGTTTGGGTTTTTTTCTTAGCTAGATTTGCAGTATCCATATATTCCTCATGTCCAGACCAGTAGAACTGAAACATGGACCCGGCTCTGTGTGAGAGCTGTGATGGATTTTATAACTCTGTTGCAAAGTTTCACATGTCTAGATGCCGGACCAGGAACCTACATCTCCATTTCAGAAAAATGAGCTCACAGCATGCCTACGGTATGATTTGTGTACCAATCACACCTGTCGTTGCTGTGTTCAGCACACATGCAATGCACTTCTGTATTTTGCTTGGCTCAAGTCTGAGGGAGCCAGATTATAAGAAAGTGTTCAAAGTTTTTATTAATGCATTTATTATAGTGTAGTATTGGAATATCACCGAACTGTTCCTACTAGCCCTGCAGGAGCCCAAACATGAAAACGGTTTTGTGACGTCCAAATAGTATAGCACTGGTTTCACAACAAGAGATGAGGGAGCTGAAGTGGAGAACCCTGATCGTCATTTATAGTAAATATGAAATAAATAAGCAGCTGTTGGAGGACAAAGCCCTTATTTCTCTACATCTGTAGAAATTAAAGACAGAATTGGTGTAAAATATGCAGATCTGACTTCCCTACTAATTTACTGTGCTATAACCTTATACTTTTTATGTTCTCTTTCTTTAGGTGAAATGGCTATGATATTGATACAACTAAGGTAGATGCTGGATGTTTTAAATTTTCCACCTTCCCTAGACAGGAAAATAGTTTTTAATGTAGCATTCAAAGAGCTGCTTCCTCTCATTGCTATAAATGTAAATCAGAGCTTGGTGGAGGTTTCAGGAGGGAGAGAAAGAGGTGGATGTTTTGTATAAGTAATGTCATTGTCTGAGGCTACGACAGAGGTGGTGTATGTGTGTAGAAAGTTACAAGAGGGCATAAGCTGAAGACAAAAAGAAAATGTCTCCAGAAATCACAGCTTTTTATTGTGGGATTTTTTTAATTCTTGTCTGGAGCTTTGGCACCAGTTGCTGTTGTAGAGAGGATGGTATGTTAGGTTAGAGATTTGACCCAGGATTTATCTGTTTCTTTTCTATAAATATTGGAGATAGACAATAATTGAAATGTCACCTGTTGTTTTCAGCTGTTACTTGCTTTACCACATTTCCTCTTGTGTCACTGATTACCTGTTCCACTGTTTATTTGCTTGTTGTCCATTCAGTAATAATCTCACAAGAGACTTCATGAAGAACTCAACCATTTTCCTTAGTCAATTCCATGATTGCCAGAGATGTGAAAAAAATGCTAATCCTCAGAGTTAACCCAAAGGGTAGTACTGAAGTGCTGCTCCTTTGTCATCCTTGGAGGTTGGTGGGTGGGAGGTTTGAGTTGTTGGGAGATTTTTGTTGTTTGGCTGGGGTTTGGGGGTACAGTGACACTCTACTGGAACTGAAGGAGAAACCATCTGATAATGTTTCCAGATTTTCTTTCTGGTTTCTGACATAGAAAGATGGCTACTTTATTGACATATTAGTTTTCTTCAGACTTAAGGATGAGGCTTAATTCTGGGTTTTCTTTTATTTTTTTTTTCTCTACTGATCTGTTTTAAGCTGTGTTCTGGTTTAGCCCTAGTTAAATTAGGGCAAGTTTTAAGTTTAAAAATCAAGCAAAACAAAGCTCTCTATACAATATATTTTCCTTTTTCTAACTGATTACCTTTAAATGCTTTTGTGTGAATGTCTGGTTCGTATAACGTATTACAAGAGAGATGTAACTTCTGTGAAGTTTTTCTCTTAAATCAGAGCCATAAACAAGGTTAAACGGAAAGTCTTTCTAGCCATGCAGGGGACAGGGAGAACCGCTACAAGTGTGGCGAGCAAAAGGAACTAAAGCACAGTAAGTGAAGTGGCAAGAGGAACCGAGTTGGGAGGAACTTGCTGTGCCTCTGTGAATGGATGGCCACATTGCCTGCTGCAACAAAGTCCAGGGAAGCTCATGTGAGATCGTTGTTGCCATCTTCGCACACACAGCTGCTTAGCATGTCCCATAGTTTCAAGCATCTGTGGTGGGCTTGGTGGTTTTGTTTTACGTTGTTTGATGTTACCATTCTGTTATGGTTGAATATTCTTCACAATTAACATCTGCTGAAGTTTTCCAAGCCTGGTAGTGGAAACCAACTGATTACGGAGAAGCAGTCTGGGCTACTGTGGTTCCTGGCATAAGGTCTAGTGGAGAGATGTGAGAAGATGAGAGAGGGCTTTGGGATCCTTTCTTTTCCTGTGGTGGCTAAATACCAAGGCTTTCAACAACTTCAGTTCCAGCTGGGTCATTGGGATTCTGAACTATGTACTTCAGCATAGCTTATGGATTTTAAACCTGTCACACTGTACTTTTATTTTAGACATGGTCCTGCACTTGTAAGCTGTTTTCTTGATCTTTTGCCAGCAAGGCTTTTGTAGCAGTGCTTAGAAGATATACTGTAGCAGTTCCTTTTTATAATATCTATCATTAACACCTCTTTGGCATCTGTAAGAGTTTCTTCTTTGCTGGGGATTGGAGCAGTTGATTAAGCAGCCTTTTGCTGTCCGCAGGCAATTTCTCAGATTTCCACCTTGTTTCAAATCTACCTTTCTAGCAAAGGTCCTGGAAAAAGGTTGTGGCAGGGCAACTGCAGGCCTTACCTTCATGGTAATAATAAACTGTTTGAAAAATTTCAATCAGGCCAAAGCAGTGAGACAGCTTTAATGAGGATTTGTAGTGACCTTCTGTTTCATAGTAGGTGGATTCTGGCACATTGTCAATTTTAATTCTTACTGATCTTCCTGTGGCTTTTGATACCAGAGATCATAGGTTTCCCTTAAAATACCTGTAGAAGATCCTAAGCCCTGTGGGCACTGTTCTGACATTGCTTCATTAGTATTTGCCTCAGTGGTGCCAGTTTGTCACTGTAAATATCTCATCTTCTGATATTGCCCCTGTGAACTGCCAAGTTCCCCAGGGCTATGAATTGGGCGGATCCCTGGGTTTCCTCTATGTATATGTGAGCTGCAGCTTGCATTTTCAAAACTTATATGCATTATAATGGCATGCAGAAAGCCCTTGGACATGCTTATTTCTTACAAGTGTTTCTGTGTATGTGACAGCAGTGCTTGCCTGCCAAAGTTTAGCCTGTAAAATGTTGCAAAAGTAAATGCAAAAAAAATGTGGTTATGATTGCCTGTTATCTCCTCTTGATAGAATCATTTTTTTTTAGTCTTGATTCATTGTAGTCTAGGCATGGAGGTGAATTTTAGTCTGTTTCTGGTTAGTCGTGTAATGCTGGAGAAGTATTTCTGGATGCCAAGAGGCAGCGGGGACTGACTGCTGTTGCTGTTTCAGGTAGTAATGACAGTAAGACTTGCTGATGGAGAAGGTCTGCTAAATCATCAACTTTTCCAGTCTAGCAGAACTTTACTTATAGGCCATCTGTTAGAGGCTTCTGCCTAATCCTTAAAAAAAAAAAAAATCTAAGATGTGGCACCTTTATTTCATGTATAGAAGGAACTTTTTTTAGAGTTAATCAGATGTTCTTATTCTTTTTTTCCTTTACTCCTAGTTATTCTTCTAGTGACTTGAGGTAGAGTTCATCTCATATTGAAGGTATTAATAGTTACATAAATAGCTACCACTGAGCTAGATATTTTGACTGTAGACTTCTGTCTGTGGAATAACAAAATAGATCTGTACCATGATTCATTTCATCCATAAGAAGGCTTGTACAGTGTAGACAGCTAAATCCTTGGCCTCAGCCAAGGAACTGAACCGTCATAGCTTGGAGGATGGGTGTACGTAGAAGGTTATGGTCTGAAGAGATGTAGGCTTGGGAAGCAGAAACACAAAAAGGCAGAATGTCAAAGGACCCACAACTGGTTTGTGCAATGTTTTCATGTCACAGACTTTTTAGCAGTCCTACTTTTGGTAATCTTGCCCACCCAGGGTGTGCAGCACATCTGTTGGGGGCTGTACTGTGGACTGGCTTAGTGAAGTGGTTGGGCTCACTTCTGGGGGAGTTATTTTTTGGGTTGAGGGAAGAGATGTAGAGGGAATTAATTCCCTGAAGGGCTGCTGTGTTGCCATGCAGAGGTCAGGACAAGTGTCCAAAACATGGAAGGTGCTCGTATTGCTGCCAGCTGCCATGGCTTCATTTTGCCCCTGCCCCTCAGCCAGTGGTTTCATAACACAGTGTGTCTGAGCTCCTGGTTCATCATGGTATCCATTCAGTTAAACTTCCTTTGTCTATCTTAGAAGAGCTCGTTGATAATTTGTGATTCGGTGTGTATATATCCTCAAATTGTACTTGCTTATTTGGATGATATTTCACTTTGAAATGATTTCTAAGGTCTGTTATTCACAACCTCCGTGGACTTAGCTGTGGCAGCTAAATCTGACATGGGTTATGAATTGGAGCCCTCCACCACCACAGTTCACGGTCCAGGGTGTTAAAGTGAACTGAAATTAGTAGTGGTTTACATTATAATGTGCCTGGCTCTGAACTGAAAACTGAAGAATGGACACATGACCTGGTTTTGCCTCTTCAGCTTTCAGCAGAAGGTGAGGTGGCCAACACCAAGAAAGTACTTGAACTTTGCTTAATAGGACTTGGAAGAGCTTACAAGGAAATGTTCTTCTTTGATAGTTTGTTTTCTGTGTTGCTTGTTTACTTCTTCCCTCTGTGCTTCGGATTGTATTTGCCATGTATTAAGTTTGCATGTGTTTCTAATTTACCTAGTTTCTTCAGATTTTGTAATCTCATGCATTTTTGGCATTTATCTCAAATTGCTACCAGCTGTAAATATCACAAGTATGTTTTTTCGCAGTTTTCCTAATTACAAATGAAAATGCTGACTAAAACCAAAATAACAATCCTCCTATTCCACATGAGACAACTTCTATATTCAATACCCTGCTTCAAGTCAGTGGTTACACAGTGCTAGAGCTATCTGTCTAATTCACCGTTCTGTCTCTGCCAGTGGTCATCAGTAGAAAGGACAAGGCAGCATCTTGCTTAAATACACATCTAGAAATTATGTAATGATTTCAAGTTATTTTTACTGTTTCTGATTTTATCTGGGTGGGTTTTAATTCCTTATTGTCTAATTAAATTTAAAAGAAATGCTAGCATTAGATGCTTCATGAAAAAAAAAGTTACATTCACCTAATAGAACATTATCAAATGAAAAGAATGGATTAGTAATTTAATTAGATTTTAAATAGTCTCTGTAAACCAAAGGTATTCAGTAGATGCTATCCTTCTCCTTTTCTGGATTCTTTTAAAGCTTGAAAGTCCATAAATGTTGTTCCTACATAATGACACTTTCATAATAGAAATTATTAGGAGCACACCTTGCCTTTCTAGTTCTGCCAAACAATGCTGTATTTTCTTTTTTCTAGTTTCTCAGTCTCTCCCAGCTGGCTGCAAGTTTTCAAAAATCTTTGTCAGTGCTGTGGTAAGTGCGGCAGTGAATTTCCTTCAAGCCCTAGGATGTGGATGCCTGAACCAACAGGTATGCTTATGCTCTGTTTTCAAGGGCTGCCTTACTTGCTCTTTTCTGTAGTTGCTTTTGATGAATCCAAAACGCTGTGACCATCAGATAGCATTGTTGAGTAGTAATGTTAAGGTCCTGTTTATTTCCATGAAGCAGAAAGACAGCAGCAAACCTTATCACTCGAACTAAATATTCACAGCACAGCCCCCCCTCCCCCAGGGGCTGCACTGGCTTTGTGTTAAATAGCATATTGATTACAAGATTACAGCGTTTTATGTATAAAAAGTGTATGGTCATGGGCCTTTAGATTTCAATTGCCTATTTATCTCTGTGGAAAATCGTATTTATTCACAGAGAAACTGCTTGAGGTGGTTCAGAACAATGTGGGGGGAAATGAATTGGGACGAAGAAGAAGATACTTGCTCTTCTGGGGACTCTGTTCTTCAGTAGCCCCCTGTACCTTAGTGCGTCAACATCAGTGACAGCAGAATAGGTGTCAAGGCTTTGGGTTATCACTGATGCACAAGGTGGTGTCTCTTCATTCCTTCCTCTCCCCACCTGGTCACTAAGGATGCTGTGTAAGAGACAAAGGATTTCTTCGTCCAAAACACTATATACGCAGTTGTGAAGCATTTCTACTGTCCTAGATAGGAAAAGTGCCATTATCTTTCCAGTGGCTACACCCACTTTCATAGAAGGAATCAAGTGTTGCGTTAAAGTTACCTCTAACATAGTGTGTTTTATGAATGACTGGGTAAAGCAATTTCCTGTGCAATATGGGAATGCCCATGATGCAGAGCATCTTGCGTGTGGATCAACACTGGTACAAGTAATGCACGTATGCATAATTTGCAATAGACCATGGTGCACTTCATCTTACAGTTGTAATCTAGTCCCTTTGGCTGCTCAGTTTAAGGCTGAGTTAAGTATGGTTGTTTCCCGGATAGCATAATATTTCACACTGTGGTGAATTAACTTAAAATCCCGTTGCTGTTCTCCTGTAAAGTGCCTGCCTCACTTTCTTTAAAGTGTTCTGAAGTCTGCCTGGCTGCAGCAGTGTATCTACTTTAATTAAAAAAAATAATAATTTAATTCCATATTATGTGAGCATATTTGGTCATTCAGGGCAAGTAATAATAATGTAATTTCTCGCTCTAGTTCTCAGGTTTAAACTGGTTGCTTAATTTTCACTCTATTCCTCCAAGCTTTCATTAAAACTTTGAAAAGCTAACCTAATATTAAGAACTGGATACTAGTATAAGTGTTCAAAATAGTGATGAGTAACTTGAATCTGTACAGCTGTATGCAAAACTGTCAGTGAAAAGTGGAGAATGGCAGATATTGAGACTTTCCTGATGATTTGGATGCATTTAAATTATTCGCGTGATAGTTGTACACCATCCATGTAAATAATATTTATTTGGTCATTCAAAGTTCAAGTACAATTCCGTGGCCATAAGGAGTGCAGAACAGGCCTGTATTTGCTAAAAGAAACATGT
This sequence comes from Recurvirostra avosetta, assembly GCA_004023745.1. NCBI lineage: Eukaryota > Metazoa > Chordata > Aves > Charadriiformes > Recurvirostridae > Recurvirostra > Recurvirostra avosetta. The sequence goes on from SAYO01022529.1 coordinate 156,786, forward strand.
ATTTTGAGACTGTTTTGCATCAGGAGATGCTGATCCATTATGATCCCAGTAAGAAAGGTGCTCAGACTCTGTAAAGTGTTATTTAAAATGGTACTTATTAAAACTACCACTAAAAAGAGAAAGAGAATAGTGAAATCTTATATCCCTTTAGATGCTAGGAACCTGGAGCTGTGCAGCATCAAAATGTGCCTGTCATCCACATACAGCACACCATGTGGATCTGTCCTTGGAAAGCGTTACCCCATTTTGGTCTTTCAAGCTATTATAGCACCTACTAACAAGAAAGCAACTCTATTAGTCATTTCTACTGTCCAACAGAAAGGATGTTCACGTGAGAACTTGTTGTTGCACTTGTTAGATAAAGGCAAGGCCAGGCAGGTGGCCACCAGTACCAAGTGGGAGCTGCCCACAGGCTCCTCCGTTACAATTAGCGCTAAGGTTATCCAAAGTTTATCCTGCAGCTAAGGGATATGTGCAGCACATCACAGGCCTGAAGGCCAGGCTATACAGACAGCACAGCACAAGCCTGAGACTGCTCAGGTTAACTGTTGGGTGGATCACTAACTCCTCGATGTACCACCGTCTTCTGGTCAGGATCACTGCAGAGACCATGTCCCTTCTGTTCACAACTCAAAACTGTAGTATCAAAATAAGAAAGATAAGTTACTGGTCAGGGGGTATCCAGTGTTGCTCACCTTTTGAAAGCCCCAGTGTGAGTCCCTCTGAATGAAATTTGGGATCCCAACAATGCGTGTAACTCATCTGCAAAATTGATTTCCAGTGCTTTGAAATCAACACCAGGATTATTAAAAAAAAATTACTGGTCTTGGATGCAGCTCTAGAGTTTTATATGCGTTATGGCAGCAATACCCCTTTAAAGAAAGGCAAGAAAGTCACCAGCTATTGAAATACTAGAAAGAAAAGCTTCATTAATGTATTTTATGAGTGGGAGGAATTCAAAGAATGTCCCAATATGATCAATCTCAATGTTACTGTGTTGCCACAGCTTGAAATGTGGAGAATGTAGAATTAATTGAGTTTGAACTAAGTCTTTGGACAAAGTCACAAAAAGAATTGTGCGCATTCAATCCCGATGCTGACCTTACTCCACCTGCTCAGTCCACGCTGAGCAGTATAATCTCTTCACTGTATAATCTGAACTCCTTTGTTATGCAAAACTTCCTTTAATGCATACAGAGTTTATAAAATAAAAGTGAGAAATACATCTCCCAGTTATGGTCAAAATAGAAAAATCTATTTAAAGTATTTTGAAATACTTGAAATTTATAACACTGCATCTTTCCAGACATCATCTGCTGACTTACAGATCAGCTACTGAGCAGTATTAGTAGCAGATTATTTTTAAATATTTCAGATTACCAATTCCAGTCAGACTAAATGTGAAATATGTAATTTACAAGAACACAACAGAAGTCAGCTGTGAAGTTATGAAAGTAGGGAAACTTGAATTTGCTTGACAGACACAGTACTAAAATAATGATGTGTTTGATACACCTTTTACCAAAAAAAAGGCCGATTAAAAAAATAAATTTTAGTTGAAGGTGTATTGTTACTGTGTTTTTGCATGCATAATCCATATCGTCATGTAACTTGTGCAAAAATCAAGGCAGAGGCAAAGGAGATATTTGAAAATTTGCACCTGGGAACCATCGAAGAAGTACAACTCTTAGTTAAACTTTTGTGTAACCTGCTCTGATGCTTATTATGACCTATGGTAGGGAAGCATTTTGTTTTGTCACTTAAAATAACCTGCAGGGTATACGTGTGAAAATATAATAATTGTAACTACTGCAGTGAGTGTCCTTCAGCCTTAAGTGATTGTGCGTATACATATACACACACACAGTTGCCATATGCAGCTGTTGGGTTTGCTTTCTCAAATGGGTTTGGTAGCCATGCTTGTTGCCAGATTTTACTTTGCCTGTATTGCTGTTTGTCATGCTCTGTTGCCCAGTGTAACATCAAACATAGTTTGCTACCTAGCCAGTAAATGCCAATGTGTAACTGGTGTTTTAAGGATCAAGTCTTTTGTGATAAGAACTTCAGTGCTGTGAGCTGTGTTGGGTCTCAGAGAGGCAGGTAGAACAAATAGGCTGAACCATAAGGGAAAGAGCTATATCCTTCTGATTACACTGAATTACCTGGATTTCAAAATTTAAAGATTTGGGTTGTTTTTTTTTTTTTTTTTAAATACAGTATGTTAAAACAGATGTAATCCTTTCTTTGCTTCAGGGTGGTTAAGGATATTTTATTTTGGAAGGACTCCACAAAGTAATTATTACCCAGTTCTGTAACTGTTACAGAATACAGGAAACTCAGAGAAACTAATAATTAAAATCTTAAATGAGTGTGGGTTTGGGGCTAGGTTGTTTTTCTTCTTCCCTCCTAGAAAATTCAATTGTTCGAATGCCTGCTAATTAGAGTAGGGATGGTCTATATTAGATTACCTTCCCTCCTCCCCCTTTCTGGTATATTTGGAGAGGTATGTTTCAAATTATTTACAGTCTTGAATTCGTGAGATATTCCCAAATGTTTCACTGATTTTTTTTTTTTCCTGCTGTTCCCTTAGATTTAATGTAATTAGTTCTCTCCTTTTCATTAGGTCACTCAGGCTGATATATATCCTGAATGAAATCTTCTTGTTTTATATTTAACTAGTATTTATAACATACTTAACCCAATCTTGCTGTTTTAAATCCTTATCTTCTGCATTTCGAAAATGTGGAGTTAAATTTGTAATGATACCTTAATTATTTGATTTGATTTTTATCAAATATGTTGCTTTGTGGCATTATACAGTATTCTAATATCATCCTAAACAGGGGGGATTTGCCATATGGACCATATTGTTTTAAACATACTCCAAACGTACACCCAAGCAGTGCACAGCGCTGTTGCATCTCTTCTGTTTTCATGAGTTCTATGAAGCTTTGATTCCTCATTTTTTTTGTTTGTTTCTTTGGTTTTTGTGAAGATTCACTCTCTTCCTCCCTCTTTTGTCAGTCTGGTCCATTTTGCTCCTTGTGGGGAGTAGGAAATAATCCTACTATTAAGATGAGGGTATACGATCTATTTTTTTCCTGCCACGTTCACAGCAGTCCCCCTCACTTGCTAAATGTTTTGTCCTGTCGACTCTTTTGCAGACCAGGTTATTAGGAAGTAGAATATTGATTATTTAGGATGAGATTTTCAAAGCTTGCCTAGAGGGTTGGGGTGTCCAATTAGAAATTAATGACCTAGAGGCAGCTTTGAAAATCCCACCTGTAGAGTTGAAGCTTTTAAATGAGTCTGAAGTTAAGAGTGCAGCCATAATGAGTGCACAAATGGTGTGATATTTTCCTGTGATTGGAAGGAGTGTTAAATAGCAGCTCTCTATCTTCATGTCAAATAATTAAGGAACTTACCAGAAGTAGACTTCAGATCAGTAAACTGATCCTCTTTGTTTTGGAACAGGCTAACAGGCGGTTATTTAAAAATACTGAGGCACAGTACAGCCCTGGTAATGACAAGTTTTGTCTGGGAAGTCATGTAGTATCTGTTTTGTGAAGACAGTTAATCAGAAACTTTGAAATAAGCCTAGAGCAAGAATAAAAGCAGGAAACGTAGATGTAGATTTTTTTTTCCAATGGAGTAAGTGAAAAATATTTTTTTAGTTATTTTTAAGATGTAAAAGTAATAGTACCAGCTATAAGAATAAAACTAAAGCAAGGCTCTTGTGTGCCAAAGATTTTTTCTTTTTTTTAATGATTCCAAGGGTACGGCAGGTGAATCCATTTAGCAAGTCTAATGACTGGAAAGTGGAATGTTTTTCAAATAGCATGGATGAAACGATCTGTAGCCCATCAGCGTACAGCTGGAATGATGTCATACATGGTTATGCTTTAATTCTTCCTGCATTGCTAAAGGGGGAATGGGGTCTGTAATATCCTCAGACTGCCTTGTTGAATGCAAATCCTCAAGCTGGAAATGGAGTGCCTTCTCTTTCTCCACATGACTAATGTTAATTTCTTTAGCAGAAAAAAATTTAAAATGTCTCTCTAATGGTAAATTACCATTTATTGTAAATGTGCCACATAAAGGAAGTAATAAGTCATTGTTATTGACCTATTACTGTTCTTTCTGTTTTACCTCTAATTAAATAAAAATGTGCACTTCGAGTTAATATGCTTTTTGTTTGAATATTCTTTCGTTAGTCCAGAACTGGTGCTGATACTCCAACACACTGTAGTAATCAAAGCTTCCTCTTAGATTTTGCTTAAGCTGGGGGTGAAGTTTTCATCTTAGTTGTTCTCCTTTAATTGGATTCCCCCACCCCATTTCTCTCTTTCTGGGGCTTCTGGTCCTAATATCATATTGTTACATGGTGTTTCTAGTCACTTGTTTGCTCCTCAGGCACAAAGGTGGGAGTTTTTCTGTGGGGAGAAGGTGCCCTACTGAGCTAAGGATAACTTAAAATAAGTTAGTGTTTAAAACTGATGGAGTTTGCAGTCCTGAAGGATACGGGTCAGGCAAAGAGTGAAATCAGGACCCTGAATTTTGGGAAAGCAAACTTCTAGCTCTTCAAGCAGTTAATCAAAAGAACCCCCTGGGAAACTGCCCTCAGGGACAAGGGATCAGAACAGAGCTGGCAGATCTTTAAGGATGCTTTCCATAGAGCACAAGAGCTCACAATGCCCAGGTGTAAGAAATTAGGGAAGGAAGGCAGGAGGCAGGCATGGCTGAGTTGAGATGTGCTGGTGAAACTAATGGGCAGGAAGGAAATGCACAGGCAGTGGGAGCAGGGACAGGAATCCTGGGAAGAGTATAGGGACACTGCCCAGTTGTGTAGGGATGGGGTCAGGAAGGCCAAGGCGCAGCTGGAATTGAACTTGGCAAGGGATGCAAAGAATAATAAGAAGCGCTTCTACAGGTATGTCAGCCAGAAAAGAAAGATTAAGGAAAGTGTACGCTCCCTGATGAGCAATACTGACAAACTGGTAAAAACAGACGAGGAGAAGGTTGAGGTACCCAATTACTTCTTTGCCTCAGTCTTCACTGGCAACCTCTCTTCCCACACCTCTCGAGTGGATGGACTGCAACAGAGGGACTGGGAGAGCAAAGCCCCTCCCACTGCGAGAGAAGATCAGGTTCGTGACCACCTGAGGAATCTGAACATGCAGAATACTATGGGACCTGACAAGATGCATCCCAGAGTCCTGAGGGAATTGGCTAATGTATTTGTATTGTCAAACCACTCTCTATGATATTTTAGTTTAATTTTTTGCCATTTCATGGCAATCAGGTGAAGTCCTAGGTGACTGGGAAAAGGGAAACCATTGCGCCCATTTTTAAAAAAGGGTAGAAAGGAGGACCGTGGGAGCTACCAACCTGTCAGCCTCACCTCTGTGCCTGGGAAGATCATGGAAGCTATGCTAAGGCA
>SAYO01022533.1:0-21838 GCA_004023745.1 Recurvirostra avosetta
GCGGGCGGCGCTGCTGCTGGCGGCGAACATGGCCGGCGTTGCCGACGCCGCTGCCTCTGCCGCCGCGCCGGGCAGCGGCGGGGAGGGACGGCGCGGCGGCGCCCCGGAGCAGCAGGAGAGCGGCCGGGGGGAGCCGAAAACTCTCTGGGGGAGCAGCGAGCCGCGGCCGCCTGCCGCCGGCCCGGGGCAGCCGTCTCCGCAGCAGCGAACGGAGACGTTGGGCTTCTACGAGAGCGACCGGGGCAGGAAGAAGAAGCGCAGCCTCTCGGGTGAGGGGCGGCGGCGGGGCGGGAGGCCTCCTTCCCTCAGGCCGGGGCGGGTGGAGGGCAGCGAGGGCACCTGGGCTGGGTTGCCCCCCCCCCCTCCCCCCCATCCACGGGGGACCGGGGTGGCCGTGGCGGTGTTGCCCGGGGCGGGCGGTGCCTCCGGGGCGCGCCGCCAGCGCTGGCTCCTCACAGCGCCGTCCGGGCCGGGTCGGCCCTCCTGAGGGGCCGGGGCCGGGGTGGGTGCTTGAGGCGGGGCTGAGGGCTCCGCGACCGCCCGCCCGCGTAAACTTTGGGCGAGCGGCATCAAAGAGTGCGGCGGGAGCTGGCGGGCCCGGGGAGCGGCGGCGTTGAGCCGCGCCGGCAGCGGGCAGCTTCCCGCCGGCTGCGCTGACCCCTCTCTCCCTGCCTTTAAGTTTAGTCGGCGGACTCGCCCGTGTCAGTGCAGTAAAGCCCCACAGCCCGGCTGGTGGCGTCCCCGCTTTCCACGCGAGCGAGTTCAGGAAGGGCGACGGGGGCAGTGAAGTCCCCGTGGGTGCCCTGTCACGCAGCGCCTTAACTGGGAATGGTCGGGGGGGTGAGGGGGTTTAAACAGTCACGGGCATCGTCCATCGAAGCGTTACACGCCGGAGCTGGGACCCGGGTTGTCGGGCTCGGTACCTGCCGAGCAGTGCCTGCGGCGAGCCCCTCGCAGGGCGGTTTCTGGCGGGAGCGGAGGGGTTGGGGCCGGGGCCCGGCGGTCGCTGAGCCCCGCGGGGCGGCCGGGGCCCTCCGCTTCCCCCCCGGGGTGCGAGAAACGCTTCGTCCTGTTAACGGTTCCCGTTAGGTACACGCAGCTCCGAGTCCGGTAGTCTGTGCCTCTGCCGCTGAAAATAGCGGTGCGGTGAGAGCCCTGAAGTTGTGTGCGGGTTATTAGAAGTCTTTTAATCTAAACGTGGTTTACTAACTGAGGATTTCATGGGGAGAAATAAGGGGAAACGGCATGTCTTTTGCTATCAGTCTGCAGCTATATTTACACTTGCACTTGAACTGGTCATTTCAGGGACCCACAGAGTAATTTTTGAAAATAGCCCTGCCTTTTTCATAAACGCTGTCACTCAGTGTGACAGGCTTGATTTAGTGTTGGTAAGGTTATAAATAACTTTATTAGCACCACATTCTTAATTGAGTGGCTTGCTGAAAGTCTGGAAAGTGCTCAAAGTGGTGTTCAAATTCCAGGCTCTCTGCCTCAGTGTTGGCTTGAATGTGATACCATAGGTCTTATCAAAAACGAAAAAGAAAAAATAGGAATTAGGATTTAACTTAAATTGTGTGCCAACAATTCAGTGCTTTCCTTCTAAGCTTGACAGGTGCTGTGTCCATTTGTGACATGTCTTATGTCATAGGACATGCAGCGTCATTGACTGCAGTTCCGTGGTATTGATGAAACTGATGTAATTTCCATAGTTGTAAGGAATTGGCTTTATTGTAGTATTATGAATTGTTTTGTGGTGAAAAAAGAATGGTCAAGACACATACTGATGTGCCTGAAAGACAGCTGAACAAATAACTTTATAAAAAGTAAGGAAATTGTTATCTTGGGGGGGGGGTGGAATTCCTAACTATCTTCCAACTACTGATTTTAAATTAAAACATAGTTAAAAATCATTGGCGCACTCTGATTCTTCAGGACAAGAAAACATTAGAAGAAAATGTTTCTTGATAGACCAACTAAAAATTCTAACTCATCTAACGGTAACAATATGTTACATAGTACATAGAAGTAGGTTTTTTCCCAAGATGGTAAAGTGGGACCAGTACTGTACAGAGGATTTGTTTAGAGGAGAAGGAAATATTAAAAAAAAATACTGTGTTGGTTTAGTCTTGATTGATTTGAGTGTTTACAGAAGAAGTGTGTATTGAGGATTGATGGGGGTGAAGTGAGTGCCTGGAATTGTTGCTTTTAGGATTAAAGTTATGGTTATATAACAGTAGAAACTTGGTGAGGCACAGTGCATTTTGCATTTGCACAAATTTTCCTCTCCATTTCTGGTTAATGGTTATCCTTTGTGTAGCTATGCATTGAAGTATAACTTAGGTAAATCATTATCTTTTTACCTTGAAGGAATTAGGGGCCTTTGATGTTTTGAAGATGCTTGTGCTTTTCTGTCCTGAGGTGGGGAGATAAATGAGAATACTTAATAAGCTTTAAGAGTATGCTGTCTGAACAGTTTAAACTTAGGCCACAGTCTAAAACTTTCTGACTGCAAAGGAGGGAAATTTGAAATAGGGAAGGAATTTGAAGTAGGAATTAGAGTGTTTACTTTTTTTTAAAAGGAAATTATGCTTTGGTAGAATTAAGCTATTTTTCAGATGAATTATTACTCCGTCCTGCCTTAGTGTCTCATCCTGTTCTTTTGCTTACTGTGTTTTTCCTACAGGGTCAGCCACTGGTCTGTTTCACAGCTGGCACAGAACTAGGGCTAATGCTGGGTGGCAGTAAGTGCTCAGGAAGGAGGTGGCTGAGTGTGTGCTTCAGTGCATCTCCTGTCACTGGAGAGATTGTTTTGCAGTCACAGTCTGGAGCTTGTGTGTTGGTCAACCTCAGTCATGAGAAGTGATTGTCTCTTAATATCTAGGGCATGAACGTCTACCCAGGTGAAGAAAACTTAAAATCATTTGTTTTTCCACAATAAGCCTGTGAACCAGTTTGTGTGAGGTAAGAAGGAGTGGGAACAAATAGCTCATTAGTTAGAATCATAGAACATCTTAAGTTGGAAGGGACCCATAAGTTACTCCATGGTGATTGCCCATATGCATATATTTCCTTCGCAAGAAATTTCAGTTGTCTGAGATGCATTATCTTCAAGTTAGAGAAGGTCAGTTATCTGAGGAGGAAGAAAATATACCTGGGCAGTTAACAGAGTAGTTTATTTGTGTGTTTGTATCTAAGGTTATCTCTTTTCACTTTTAACCTTTTAAACAAGAAAGAAGTGAGAAAACCAAAAAAGTTACAAATGATAGTGTTACAAAGGAAGACTCCAAAAAAAAAAAAACCTACGCAAGAGATCTGAACAATCATTTAATGGTATGAACTTCTGCCTTATTTCACTGGAATGAACTTTGATTGAAACTTTACATGTCAATATTAGTTTTTTACTACTCATTAAACTACATGTTGTTTTTGTTTGTTTTAAAATAAATACCTTTAAGGCTTACAGTGGCTTTGGCCTACTTACTAGAAGTGGGTCAGTAATATATAAATCATCAAAATCACTGTCCAAACAAGCTCATAGTAGTTTAAAGGAAATCATAATTTAAATGGTTTATTAACAATACATAATTAACCAGCAGTCAGTGAATTATGTAGCTGTGATCAGTATCAGCAACATGATAAATCACAATACTACACATACACACCACTGCAAATGTCAAAATGCCTGTTTGTAGTCCTCACAAGTTCTAATCACACTCAATATACGTGCATTCCCCCCTCCGCTAAGGCGGTGTACGTTACAAGCACACCTTGCCTCTTCTGCCTTTTTTAATACTTCTATTTGAGCTGCTTTAAGACTCTGCAATTTTCTGGCTACTCCTACAGCTAATGGTTGTCATCATCTTCAGTGTGATGAAAATTGAGAAACCATATCAGACAGTTTTGGGTGAACTCTTCACACGTAGCATCTATACTTGCGTTGCTCTCCTCACACCTGTTACCTAGGCTGTTTTACTAAGGGTGTGTTGTGCAGCCTTTTCTGCCCTGCAAAAATGTGGAGCATTGTAGGATGCAAGGTCCGTGCCCCCCTCCCCCCCAGTAGGCACTAGGACTTTGGCTAAAATCTGAATTTGCTATTTGCAGGCATGTTCTTATTTCATGTAAATGCACTGTAGCTTTTTACGTATATGTCTAGATAAGTGATTAGCATCTTTTGGATGTTGTGTGAACACTGAGGGTTTCTATTTTTAAATGCGAATAATAACCAGAAATGTTGAACTTCATTGTAGCGTTCTGTCACTTCTGAAGTGTGACCAGGAGGTGGTAATGTCAGACCTTGTCAGTGAGTGTCGAAGCTTAAGCTCAACCTCCTTGTGCCGACAGCCTGAATTCTCATAATTATAATTTCCTATTTGGTTTCCTTTTGCAAGACTACTCTGCACAAAGGCTTTTTTTAGAAGCCATGGGAGTTGACTAAACATAGGTCGGTCAGGCTTTGGCTTATTTACCTACAGCCATTAAAATGCAAAAGACCTGTGCGTGCTTGATGGCTTTTTGGTCTTGAAAGACTTCAGTCTGATCATCAAATGATCAGCCTGCTTGTACTGTTTGTGTGCTGAATCACTTGGGATCATGTATCCATGAATGTTTTGATCTTACAGAAAGTTGTTCTTTAAAATAAGGAACAAGTTGTTAGTGTTACTGAGAGAGGAAATAGCTTTTAAAAAGTCTAAAATAGACCTTAGTGAATTTAGGAGACTGTTAGTACATTAAGGATTAGATCCACTCAGTGTAGCTGCTTTGCGTAATGTTTTGGAGAAGTGGGATGTCTGGTGAAAATGATTGGCTGGGAAAAGTAGCTTGTTTTGTTTGTTGGGAGGCAACAGGGGAATGGGAGAGCATAGGACTTGCTTCTCATATAGCTCCTTCCATACCAAGTTATTTGACGTTCTGGTTACTATCAGCAGAAACCTTCTGGGCTAGATGTGATGTAAATGAAGCATGTAGCAAGTAATAAAACCATAGCAGTCTTCTCACTCTTCGGAGGTCATGCCTGAAGTGTCTTCTGCTTATGTGTGTTCCTGAATGTAGATCTTTCATTGTTGAGATTCATCAGTGCTGAGCTAACAAGAGGTTACTTCCTTGAACACAATGAAGCAAAATACACAGAGCGGAGAGAGAGAGTATACACATGCATGCGGATACCAAAAGAACTGGAAAAGGTAAAGTATACTTTAAGATTTGTTTTAATTTAGAGATGAAATCTATTGCATTAAATTATTTAAAGAAATATCTATTTCTCAAACACTTTTGCTCCTAGAAAAGCATTAAACATCTATAATAATTAATTTTCAGTGTCAGTAACTTAAACCTTTTGCTGCAAAATGTAATTTTACATTAAAAAAAAAAGTTGTAAAGATCTTTCCAGTCTAAAGTATTTTGAGGGTGGGAAGATTTCAGTGCTTTAAAAATACAGTGATGAATGAGTTTCTGCCTAACATTTTTTACTTAATTTTCATAGCCTTCTGTTTTGCTTTTTGCCACTGTTTACCACATCTTCCCTCTCTGTCCCAGTGCTGTGGCTCTTCCTAAGGCATTCCTGCCACCTCCTTTATGTCAGCTTAGATATAATTCTGGCCCTGCAGTGAGTCAATTCTGGTGCTGTAATGTAGAAGAGAGTTTTATTCTGGCTTAACCATTTTGAAACCCTGTAGGAGAGGGTGTCAGATTTGGGAGGCAGCAGGAACATGCTCAAGGATGAGGAGTAAGGCGTAAGGAGTACTTTGCAGGCCAATGCCATGGGTAGCAGGGCTACCTGATTTGTGGCTTCCCTAAGGAAACCAAGACAACAAAGCACCAGTGGATAGTAATGTCCTTTCCTGTATTGGCATCAGCACGTAATTCAGGCACGGATAAAGCACTCTGGGCATTCTAACATCAGATTTTTGTGGGTACAAGAACAAGCAAGGTATCGCTGCCCACATTTAAATCTGATTTAAGGAATTGGTACTCTGAATTCTTTCCAGATCAGTATGAACCACCAGTTACGGTGATGGAAAACCTCTATAAGCTTTTTCATTAGCTCCTTAGTATCTGGAATGTAGCAGCAAAAATAATGTTTACAGAGATGAAAGGAAGATTCAGTGCTGATTATATTTCAACGAGTGTGTGTAAGTGAGCAAGTGCAATGTAGTAAAAAATTAGGAAAATGAGGACATTAAACAGTAATTGCAAATATTAGCATGAGCTTATAGAATGTGGAAAAACTGTGATTACACTCAGGTAGAGAAAAAGTCTATCTGAATCAAAAAGTGTGGAGTAATTCTCTAGATTATAAAGATTCCCTCAAAGAATACAGGGGCAAAATGATAGGCTCTCTTTCTATTTTGCTTGGGTTAAAGAGTTAAGAAACCCAACCAAACAAGGAAGATGCATGTTTGGCTCCAGTCATTTTCAGTACTTGGATATTCAGCACCTGGTTTAAAAATTAGCAAAGAAGCAGGTAGCTTAATGGCATATTAAAATGCAATGCATAAATTCATCCATTATTTCTAACCGCTGCTCCTGATAATTTTGAATAATAACTCTCTGCTGAAATTTTAGAAAATGGTACAAGAGGTGAATGAGTGAGTATCTGGGAGGAGACCTTAATGTCATGATGGTATTGAAGTACAGACTGCAGAATTGGTAGAAATCGTGTCAAAAGGGAAAGCAGCATCTTGGAGATGATAGCAATGCTCTTATGCCTGAGTCAATCATCTTACGTGGTTGCAGATAGATGTACTGGAGTGTACTCTGTAGGATTGCTTTCAAAGTTACAAGGATGCATGAGGAGTAAGAATGAGGAGAGAAAGGGACGTATCAGGGATATTAGCTCATTGGATGTTGAACTGGCTGTTGTGCAAGCTGGCAAAGAAGGTATTTTGTAAGGCAAAGAGACTGGGAGATAAAAGTAATTCACTTGTGCTTTGGTTTACTTTTTCTCCTTCCAAACCAGTGCCTTTCTTTCCCATCAATAATACATACAGCTTTCACATGTAAATGCGTATCTGTCATGGATATCTAGGCCTGCTTAGGCGTTGCTAGTCTTCATTGTGTAGTCAGTTAAGCTTGCCTTTTTACGTGATTTTTCCTTTCAGGAAAACACACTAGCTTCTGATCTGACAGAAGCATAAAAGCATATGCCTAGAGTCCCATGAAGGTAAATATTAGATACATTCAAAGAGCAGATAAAGAAGGAATGTCATGTGGGGAGAGTCTGGTATATAAGAGCTTTCTAGTTGCAGAGTTTAGGTCTAGTTTAATTATCATAGAGTTGCTCGACTTGTGGCTATAATGAAATGGCGTTAACTGTTTCTGTAAATTAAGGCTAAAGCATTTAAACTGAGGGCACCTGGAAGTTTACCTCTTCATATTTTATATTATTCTTTGTATGAAAAAGGTGGATATTCTCTGAAGGAGAACTACCACAGCTGTAATTAGCTGTGCAATACAAAACTAACAAGGTAAAAAAAAATAAATTTTTTGGGGAAAAAAAAAACGTATTAAAAAGGATGTAGCAGAAAATGGCTGTGTACATGTACACACAGCTCTACATTTTTTTCCAAGGTTAAAAACATTTTTTGTAACCTTAGAGGAAAGTCGGCACTGGAAAATGAGCTACAGTTATATCCAAGCGGAGTTCATCTATTCAGTAAAGTCAGAGTTCGATGAGCCATGGAGGTCTGCAAAAGCCTTTGCTGCTTGGACCTTGTGGTGCAGAATTTCTGCTGAGTAGTCTTCCAAGTGCACAGAATGTTATTTTTCTTACAGTTCAGCTAATAGAACAAGTGAGAGTGTTGTGCTTATTTGGTTAATTAGTCTTATGTAAATTTATTTTTCATAATATAATTCTATATGAACTTTTTGTAACTCATATAAACTACTAACGTACTTCTGTTTTATTTTTGTAATTTAGTTGATGTTTTTTGGAATCTTTTTGTGCCTGGATGCTTTTCTGTATGTATTCACCCTGCTTCCTTTGAGAGTTTTTCTGGCAATGTTCCGGTTCGTCACTTTGCCTTGTTATGGCTTACGGTAAGTTGATTGAAGAGGAAAGGTGTCAATACCCTTAAATAATGTTTCTCTATTTATGTGTGTGCTTAATTTTATGGCCTTTCAGTGCTGTTTGAACTACTAGTGACTTCTTCCACTGTAAAATAGAAGTTTTGGTCTAAACTAGCCAAAGCAAAGGTGTGCCTGCGACCTTTAAGCTTTGCCACCAGTCACTAACTGTCATTGTTGTTTTCTTCAGACACAACAGTTTGATAACAGCACCACTTAGGCACATTCAGGTTAGTAAAGGACAGAGATGTAACTTTACCCTATAGTTTTGGGTTTTTTTAACTAACATCTATTTGAACAGTGTTTTAAGATTTCTTAGACTTGAGTTAATGACTTGACTCATGTCTTTTGATAGACTCTTTGATATTGAACCAAAAGTTTGATTATTTTTTTTTCCCCACAGCAAAGGTTTTCCTTATTTCATGGTAAACTTTGCCCAAAGGATCCTTGTATAATATGTTATATTCTTTCCCTCAAAGAATCATAGAGAGTAATTGGATAAGAGTAACTAATCAGAGTAATATTAAGAAATTTTAGATCTTAACCCCTTGCTTTTTTGTTCCGATCAACACTAAGAAGAAGTTGCTAATACACAGGATTTCTAGTTTGCCTTTCTGGCTTAAGCATCAAAAATCAGATAGAATTAATTTCCTTCATAAAAGTTGCTACTTCATGGTAAAGCTGATTATGTAAGACCTAAGCATAGTCTAAAAGAAAAGGAGTATTTGTATTGATGCTGTAATTTTTCCTTGAATAAATAAGGACTTCAGCATTTTCATTCTGGATTTCCCCAAACTTGAAGTTGATTTATGGTAGCTGATTGGGTTTTTTTTAATTTTTTTTTTTTTTAGTTGCTGGCATTTGCATTATTAAGTCTTTTATATGTGAAGTGCTTTTAGATGCATAGTTTAGAATGTATGTTCTGATTAGAGCAACTGTTAGTCTAGTTGCATAAGAAATAATATTTTAAAGTATATTAAGTTGAAATGTTTGATGCTTAACATAGGCACTAGGTGGCAGTCTCTAATATCTTATTGTGCTAATAATTTTGAGCTGAATCTCAGATTTTCATTATGTTAAGAGAATTTTCCTAGCTGTGTAAAAAATATGACGGCTATTTAGTTTTAACCTGATGACAAGTCGAATTATGTGCCTGTCTGTACGGATGCTATTGCCAAAATATTAAAATTTGGGTAAATGCAATGGATTTTAACCTATCATTTGGATCTTACTACTTTTTTTCTGTTAAAAAGTGTTCTTCCTTTTTTATAAACTCAGCTTTGCTTTTGACAAACAATTTTTCTGCTCTTCTGAAATTATAATTAAAAATTTGAAAGACCAGTTGCTGATTCTGGGTGTTGTTCAGTATACTGAAGAAAGGGACATTTAAAATACCATATACACTCACACATGTTTGTTTATGTGTGTATATATGTACACACACTTGCAATGTTAAAACTTAGTCTGTTTGCTTGACAGTACTTTTAGTGTGTGAGGCAGGATAAAATCGAGTTTAATCTATTCAAGTTGGTATGTTAACTTTAAAGTTTTATCAGGTAAGATGCAGTGAAACGGAGATTATCTTGAGCAAAAAAGGCTTTGTTTTTATAACAACTCCTGAAGCAATTTATTTTGTCAGTTTCCTCAGGCATTTAGGGAATTTATTTCCCTCGAATCTCTTTACTTCTTCACTACTTGAGGCTTTGTCTAATTCATTAATGTTTTAAAGTTGGTGGCTTTTTATTGAAAGGTTCACAATTCACATTTATAGTATATAATGGAACTTTTTCAGATGTAATGATTCTTATTGCCAAATATTCAGAGCCTGCACTCTGCTTTTTGGGTTTTTTGTTGTTTTTCTAGTTATGCTGATTTGATTGGTTGTGGTAAAAAAGATTTGGGATTTTATTTTATAATATGAAATATATTTTTATGTGTTTGTGACAAAATAGAGTTCAATAGGTAAAACACATCTGTAATTACAAAAGGTACTTACAAAGCAGGTGGCTGTTTATGTTTTAGCTTGCCTTTCCTCACTAATGTCAAGTAAGTGTTGAGACATGACTAGTTTTTCTTACAACCTGCCACATCATATTCCATTCTGTGTAGTAAATAAAAGTGCTCCTCCCTTCATCTTGACTTTTTTCTCAACATCTCAGTGAAGTGATTGAGCAGTGAACGTTCTGTCTCCCTTCTAGTTTACACTTCAGGTCATTTATTTCCTCATAACTCCTTCTGCTCTTTTCAGTATAGAAAAAGGTTATATTACCCATTATTTCTTTAAAACAATAAAAATATTCTATGTAAGATGGGCTAATTCCTGTCTATGGTATTGTGTGCAGTGCCTAAATGTAGGGGGGGTGCTTTATAGCCTCTTCAACATGTTTTAATATTCCACCTTACAGAGCTCTGAAAGGGAACAGAGTAACGTATCTTCAATAAATTTGTTTCCTTTTTCTGCCTAGACAGTGTAAGTGCTTGAGTTTGACTGCTAAGTCATCATTCTGCATCACTTGATCTTTCCTTTTGAGTAAATTTAGTTCTGTGTATTTGTCAGAGCTATATTGGTGTTAACAGCTATTTTAGATAGACTCTAAAACTTTGAAAACTTCAGTCAGAAGAATCCAACACTTTGTCATTAAGTAAACTAAACTGATGGTTAGTAGCAAACAAACTGGCAGTGGCTGAATCATCAGATTATGGTGGTTTTGGCAGGTGCAGCTTCATTACTAAATAAATAAGTAAATAGTAGGATGCTCTTAAAAAAATCAAACACTTCACAAAATTAAATTGCATCTTCTGAAATCACAAAAAAAAACCCCAGCTCTGCTGTATTTTCTTCCAAGTGATGGAAAGATTTTTCCTTAATTATTCTCTTCGAATCATTTTATTAAAATATTCTTTGACAACATAAAAGCACATACTTTGCTGGAATAGCAAATCTAAGGTAGAGAGAGAAATGGACCTGATGGGAGTTCTTTTCAGAATTACAGTCTGTGATGACAGGTTCCTGAAACTAACTCTACCTGTGGCTGAAAGGTACGGTTTCTTTTTACAGTTCAGATACTTTTTTTTTATTAATACCTCAGACAGAGATTCTGTGCAGATTAATATCTCTGCTTGTTTTGAAACCCTTTTGTAGAGCTAACTTTCTGTTTTTCTTGAAAATAATGTTGCACGCTAATAAAAGCTCTTATGGGAATGTGGAAAAGCTCTTTTGTGTTGTTGGAAAAACACCATCATATGAAAGCTAAGATTGTATCTTGGTGAAACTGATGGGACTCCCGCTGTAATTATGCTTAAAGGCATTTTATATCTTGTCCACAAAGCAAGTAAGGACTTGTTATGGAAAGTGAGACTTTTTTTTATTATTATTTTTTTCCAAATTCTAGTTTTCTCAAGAAAATACAGAAGTAGATTATGAATTTTCTTATATGTGAAGATTGATTGACAAGATCTTTACGTTTTTTCCATGTGGAAATAGATATAGATTAGAAATATGTCTTCTGTGTTTTTCCTTTACTCTGCTCTCTTCTCCCTGAAACAAGTGATTTTAGGTCCTGTCAGCAATAATGTTATTAACTTCAGTTGTATTATATATACCTCTTAAAATTCCCATTGCTGTCCTGTGAAATCATAGATTTATGCTTTTCAGTAGGAAATAAATAGAACACCATTACTTCAAGAAAGAAACTGTAGGAAGAAAGCATCTCAGGAAAAAAAAAAACCAAACAAACAAACCAAAACTGGCATTCTTATTATGGACATTATTTCTTTGTTCATATTATCAGGTTATTAAATTCGAACCTCTGTTGCACACTTACTCCCAATCCTATTTTTTAAATTTTTTTTTTGCTAAGCCCTATAGCTGTTAAATACATAAACCTCCTATTTTCTGGTTTAGTTAATTGAGAAAGTAGTGTGCCTGTCCACCGAAATGTGTGGCTTTCTACCAACCAGGAAAAAAAGGCAGGTGCATTCAGTATTTTCTGTAGTAAACTCTCAGATCAAGTACTCCTTTCTCCTTTCCATAACAGTGCATAGTGTAGCAACATTACAACCTTCTCTTTCTTTCTTTCTTGTAAATCAGACCGAAGGGAAGAGCACTTTCACTTCCTTTATAGGATGGAATGTGGTGTCACAGGGATTCCTCCTTGGTGAGTAAATCCTGATTTTCTTTTTCGTTCTGTGCTGTCAGCCAAATTCACGCATCTACATGTAATCAGTAAAAAGACTGATTACAAATGAATAATATAGCTAAATTACCCAACATACTTCAAAGGAGAAACCAGGGCTTAGTTTTAATAACCAACACATGAAATTGATTCAGTGCTGTTTATGGTAGGTATATTTCCGTGTGTAACTTTACATCACTGTGGAAATAGCTTGTGAACTTAATAGATTTAAAGCATTTTTTACATAGAGTGCCTGTGGACCAGTTCAGCCCAGTTTAAAACAGGGTATCTTGGAAAAACTGTAGCCCCTGCTGCGCTTAGCTTATAGTGCCTTAAGCTTTTTTACGTTTATTCTAAGTAACACTTCAGTCAGGTCCATAGCTATATTTTTGTGTGTACTTCAAGCAGGTTTTTTTGTAATGCTTAACATAAATTTTGAGGACTTCTGAAAGTTCATTGTCAGATGTCTTAGTATTAGACTTGAAGTTGATTCTCTGCATAATAAAATACAGCACTTTAGTATATGTTCATTTACTGACTTCAATTGTAGTTGTTTCTGTTACTAAAAAAATAAAAGCTTAATGAAAGCTAATTCTAGTTGTCACTTGAAACGTCTTTTTTTTTTTTATTTATTTATTTTGAGACAGCTCTCATCGGGGCCTAACAGCAAGGTTGGTTTTGTTTCATTCTTAGCATGGTCTCGTGCTGTGTTGTCTGCATGTAGAGGCTTTTTATTGTTTGAGAAATGACATGCCATCTAATCTTGGCAAACTCAACTCTCTGTATCTTAGAATTCTTCATTTGGGGCATATTTTTATCAGCACTTAATCTATGTATCTAACAATTTTACAACAGTGAAGTCTTGCATACTGTAAACTGTATCTCTTTTTAAAGTCTCAAACTGGATATTAGACTTGATCGAAATTGGTTTTCTTCCTGAAGCCAAACTTAATTCCAAACTTGAGCGTAATTGTAAATAAATATTTCCAATAGATCACTTTCTGCATTTTAAAGATTCTTATTGCGTAGCTGTATGGGCAAGTATGCCGTTCAGAAAAACTTCCTTGGGTTTTTGTTTTCCCTGATATCTTTACTTAGTATGCTAACAGCAAAATATCCCCTTATGTATTAATCTGATGATTCTTGTTAATGCTTCATATAAGTTTAGAAACTTACAATACCACAGTTCATTAACGAAGGATACATTGAAGGATTAAGACTTTGATCAAGACTAAATATCTACATGTAAAACAAAATCCTGCAGTTCGGTTTCCATACAAGTATCTGTGATGTAAAAAGGGAGAAAGAAAAGATACCTAAACAAGACTCTAACAAGACCACATTTCAGTAACTGAAATAGCTTATCAATTAATATAAACCTGTGGTAGTCTAATTATTTATAAATGTTAATGTTGAATAAGTAATACCGTTAGAAAAGATTAACCTCAAAATATTTGCTCAAACTTGTATGTTGGTGCTAAAACACTTCTTCAGTGCATTATTAGCCAACCAATTAGCCTATATAAATGAAAAGCTTTTTTAATAATGTGAAGTACAATAACATTTCTAGAAATAATATTGTTATCTTAAGAGGTTATAAATGTATATGTATGCAGGTGGTTAAGTTCATTATTTTATTAAGATTAAAATATCCATCTAAAGCATTATTGCAATGATAGAGTATTTATGTCTTTAAATTACTATATCTGTGACATCAGTATTTGAAATTTTGTCTGTGCTAACTATGAAGGAGTAATTGTTTAGAGTAATCTGAATTATTTGGATGAGATTGTACTAAAGGAACCAATTAAAATGCAGTAAACTAAAATTAAACAAGAAAAATTTATTCAATTCCCGTTGGTTTAAAAAAAACAAACAAACAAACAAAAAAACCCAAACCAGTCAAAACCCAAACAGCTCTACAAGGTGACTGGAAAACCTTACGTAGTCAAACTAGTGAAGAATTGAGGAGCACCAGAAATCCTGAAAGACAAAAGTAAAGAAGTTGTATGATAGCATATGGCAGTCTGTGCAGAGTTAAGTTTAAAATAATATATGCAGAGTGCTCATGCATCGGATGCTAAAGTAATTAAGTACTCGGACAAGTATACCTGTCTACAGATTACTTTGCAAAGTGAACAATGTTTTCGCTATATTGTATACAATGACAGTTGCTGAAAAGCATATCATAGATGACTGTAGTGAGATTTTTTAGATTTTTTTTTAATACAGTAAGAACAAATTCCTGTTTGTCCTGGGGTGCATTTTATGTTTCAAATGATTTAACCACTTTAAATTCAATACGCAAGGGTTATTAAAGCACTTAACACCCAGTCTTGGGTTTTTTGAGTGTCAGTCACTTAAGCAAACTCGTGCATTAGCTACTTATGATTTGGAACGTATTAAAGCCAAATATCAGTAAACTGTGATTTATTTTTAGTAATACTCTACGTAATGCTAAGTAACTTAATTATACAGCTGTTGGAATGAAAAAAGGTATTGGTGGGGTAGATGCACTGAAAGCCTTGAGCTGTTTTGCTTCTTTAATAACTTAAAGGAAAAATACTGGGAAATCCAACATGCTGTTCGGTTGAAAGAGTCGCAAACATTATATATCAGCAGTACGACCATTTGTATGGTCATATCCTTTATGAATGATTTAACCTAATTTTCAACCAGTAGATGGAGACAGAACTCTTATTACTGTGTGGAATGTTAATCATGGCCTTTAGAGTATGGTATCAAATAGACATACCTTGAAAATGACAGTCAGGTAACCAGTTCCTTAAACTTTCACTTGTCTAAGGAGATGCTTATGACGAATACTGTTTTTGATACCAAATTTTTCTTCACTGGGTAGCTCTTTTATTTATCTTTGAAATAAGTGTGGCTCTTAATTTTGTAACGCTTACAGTGAATTTTCTTACAAATGTCACAAGTAATCATGAAAATAATTTAGATTTTCTTTTTTTTGTTCCTAAAATGTATAGAACAAAGTTGTGGGTAGCCAGAATATTTGGTAGAATTTTAATTTAATTCTGTAGACTAGCAAAGTAACTCTTCCTAACTGTTTATAAGGAAAGTTGCTTGTTTTTAGTTTTCTAAAGGAAAAACATATACAGATTAAGAATAAGCATTAAACCTTGAGCTTATGAATAATGTTGAAAAAAAATAATTAATAAGCTTGTATATCCCTGTAAGCATGGATTTGTATAATGATATTATTTGGAGCCATAAGGGTTTATTTCAGTGGAGATCTTCTGTCAATTAGTACATGTAAGTGTACCCAAAGGCTGAGGAGTTTGAACATCTTGGCAGGTACATACTGTAGCGTATTGAAGTCCCTGCGCGTGTTTTTCTGTGTTGTCTTAGTTTGCTAGTTAGTGTTACAGAGTGAGAGAGACTATCTGTAGAGGAATGCTTGGATTTTCACTTTGAATTCATGCATATTGGGGGATCATCTCATGTTTAAACAGCTCAGTGTATTCAGCGGTAGTAAAAGTAAAGCAATACAAGATTTTATGTAGCAGATAATAGGAAGAATGAGTAAGCCTTACTCTTTACTATTAAGCTACTTTGATGTTTGAAGTTTAGTTTAAAAATTTGATGCTTTGGCAATCTGTACAGCTAAACATAGGAGCTCGAGGCTTAGCGTAGTGAAACCACATGTGAAATTCTGTAAAGAGCATCTTGGAGAACATGACTTACAGCAAAAATGTTAGGCGTAATAATGAAATAATGGCAGAAAGTGATTAGGTGGAAAGACGGAAATCATGTATCTTAATAACGTGTATTTGAAGGACAGCCCAAATGCCCTGAATGCGTGTATTTACTGGCTTATGAGATGTGAAAGTTGTAATTTAAATTACATTCAGCTGTGTAATCAGCCAAATTGTGAAACAATTCATGTAACTTTATTTCTGGAATCCGGTAGGAAATTAGAGGAACTGCATCTTGGACAAAGGTTCTCATGATACTATCTTTTAAGAGCAAAGTTCACTAAAGCCGGGAAAGTGTTAATGTTTAATTCACTTCTGCACTTCTATTCCCCCACTTCTGTGTGGGATAGCTTTGAAGGAGAAGACCAGCTGATTTCTGTAGAAAGATTCTACTGCTTGCTGTTTTGTAACCAGAATGATTAAATATAAAGTAAGATTGTTATGTTCTTTATTTATTGTTCTTCTTTTCTCACTCATGAGAAAAAACACAGATAATAAATTTTCATATGAAATCTTTCCCTCTGTATTCTGTCACACTTTGTGAACAACTGTAAAAATACAGTCTTTTGAAACGAGCTGAGCTGTTTCAACTTCTTGTATCTCTGTTCAGTGGTTTCTAGAGTTGTACAGTATCCCAGTATTGTCTAGTTCTTCCCTCTTGACTCCCTACTTTCAAATGAGATATTGAAAGTATTATCAGCGCTATGCTATGTATTTCTTGTTTGTTTCTCTACCTTTGTATAGTTGTCATAGCTTGGCTGATACCGGCTCTTTTCTTTGTTTTTTTGAGATTCTGTAGTACTCGTGGTGTGGCTGAATACAGCGTTATGAATTTGTGTGTGATACTAATCATGAGGTCAGATTACTTGGTGTCCAAGATTGTTCTGAAGGTACTTTCCAGGATTGGCACTGAGTAGTTACTGGAGACAATAAGTAGAAACATATGTTGAGAAAAGTGAATGCAGAAAACATATTGTGTGTAATGGGTGGGCTGAGACTTTTTATGATAGGCATAAAATCACATGAACCTCTGTGTGTTTATATGTATTACACAGTTTAATGTGAAGGATGTAATAGGAATGATTTGTGACAAATACAGATTAAACCAATGTGAGCCTGATCATACACTAAAAACTGCAGTGTTTGGTTCTCACTGAACACTGACGACATCATTTCATAACTGTAGGCTTTGCAGTTAGTTCTGTATATTTGCCAAAAGGTGACAAATCATTAGACTTAATCCATTTACTTGATTTCCTTGACTTTGTAGGAAATAATTATCCCTATCCCATATTATATTCAGAGCCACACCTCAAAATCCTTTTTTTAAATGTTATTAGCCAGAGCAGAAGAGGATTCAGCTGCAATAGAAGTGCTTCTGAGGATTTGTGCAGTAGTCATGGTTAATCTCTTTCAATCAAATACATGTTAGTTGTTGACCATCGATACTCGCCTAGTTAATATGAAGGGGTCTTTCTTAGTGTTCAGTGAAAGAACACTGGAATATATTTGAAATGCCAGGATCATCTTAGTCTTTTCACTTTATAGAAAGCAGTTCTCTGTAGTCAGCCTTTGCAGTAATCCCTTGTACTGATGAGGGGTTAGAGGTGCTGAGAGGTCTTCTGTCATCAAACTGAGTAAATTGAAACTGTGAGGATATTTTTGTGACTTCTTTTAAAGATCTGTTTTGAAGAAGTTGTCACATCTCATGTGGATGAGAAGTACAAGAAGTTATTGCACAATTTTGACTAGAACATTAATAGACTGTATTTTTAGTTAAAACTTCGGGGGAAAAAATGGAGTGTTCACTGCAGTTTTTTCAAGATATACAGACTACTGAGAACTGAATCCAAGTCACTTTGAGAGATAAAATTATCTAAAGAAATTATTTGAATGTACTCTATTCTACAAAAGCTTAATTTCTGTAAGGCACAGCCATCAAGTGTAGCTGATCTGACCCTTTTGGGCAGCCTTTGTATTGAAATGTAGTGACATTCAGTTTGTTCTGTACACAGCACATTCTCAAAATACTTCATCTTTCCAGTGTGTAGGATGCTGTGTGCAAGTTTGGATGCACCTTTGTACGGCATTATTCTCCTCAGTTAGTTTTCAGAGTTGAGACCACCTTTAGAAAACCGGTTGTGCTCTTGGTTGTGTGTAGTGTGTTGGTAGGGTTTGTGTTCCCCGGTGATAGTTGCTATCTGCTTTTACATTGGCTTCTCCTGTGTTGGTTTTACTGAGGTGAGTGTAGTCATACTGGTGAAAATCAACACAAGCAGAAGAGTGATAGGGTTAACAGTACAGAATAACTGCAACCTGTGACTGTGCTGGTGGTTGAGCATCTTTGATGTTATTTGGAAGCCAGAAAACCTTTAACATGATAGTTTTCAGTCTGTTTTGATTCATGGACATCAAAGCGTTTTCCTGTGAGAATCTTTCTGAAGGACTGCTTCAGAAACTTCATAAGCAGGTTCTGCTTACTAGTGCATTTCAACAAGAGACCATCCCATTGTAAACATTAGTACCTTGCCATACTTCTAAAACACAAGTTTTTGAAGCGGGTGTCTCTTTTGCTAGTCAGGTTTTCTCTACCAGGTACTTGCTACCTTTCTAATGATAAGGTAGGTGTTGGCTGGAAGAATGAAGATGCAGGCAAATACTGGATGTGCTGGAAAATAGACACTTGCATTTTCTTTAAGTTTGTAAATTGGTGTTTTCAGTTAACTCAAAGGCAGGGGGGATGCGGAGAAAATTCACCGAGGCTTTTTGTCAAGGACTTAGTCTGAAATAAAATGTGATGTGGTAACTGTTACTGGATGACTTGTGGGAGCAAGAAAATGTCTCTTGGTGTGAGAAAGCTACTCTAAGCAGTTCTGGTGTGCAGGACCAGGTTGAATTCTATTATTCAGAATGTAACTAATTTTAATACAACTTATGCAGTGTAAAGTATATAATAAAAGGAGCAGTTGCACTCAGTTCAAAGTGTAATACTGTAAAACTGAGAGTTCTGGAAACATTCTCGCTCATATTTCTAGAATGAGCATGTTCTATTTCTGAGTGTTACAATGCATGAATTGTGTCTTTGGGGCTTTATTCTTTTGAATGGAAGACAACAAAGAAACCCGAAGTATAACACTTTAGCTCTGACATTGTGTTTGAAGTGAATGAGTCGGGTAGCTGTGATTTTTGACTTCTCTGCAGAGGCTGTAGGATGTCTTGACTCCCAGAGGTCATAAGTAACTGTTTGGATATTTTTAAAAAGAGCATGAATTTTTCTCAACTTACTCTAATTTTTTTTTCTAAACGTGTTACCAGTTTATGGGAGCATTGTCTAATCTCTGGATAACCTAGTGATTTAAGAATACAGAAAATGAAAATGCATAACTTTCATTCTGCTGATTGGTTCCGACTTTTGTGAAAGGATAACTTCTATGAAAGCCTTTCAGTATATATTAAAAATACATACAAGTAATAGAAATTATTTTTCTATTTTTTGATATTTAATTCTCAAATAACCTTTTGATTTAATTTGAAAGCTTTTGAATGCTTTGCATCCTATTAATACTAAACAAAATAAATAGACAAGTAAATACTGCCTTGAAATTTCATTATGCTTATGGCTGCTACTGTGGGAATTGAGGTAAAGCTATTTTCTTCCTGTAGTTTTAGTTTATTGGGTGAAATTGTGTAATGATTCATTTAGTCTTCTGGGTTACTTGTGGGTCTATAGATAGAAAACATCTGCATTGGTTCAAGATCAACCTCAAGCTCTGATGTCAAATTGTTTGCATTTACTAATGCAGAGCTTAGAGCTAAAAGAAGATGTGGAATTGCATTTAGAACCTGTTCCTCAGAATCTGTTTCATTATACTGAAATTGAAGATGACTGCTTCATTTCTTTTGGTTATAACAAATACAATTTCTGTAACTGAGGAGGTCAAAATGATAAGTACAATTGGCTGGAAGAGGGAAGGTAAATTAAGAACCAAAGGGCATGCATGCAGAAGGTTCTTAACAAGTGGGAACTCTTACCCAGCAAATACAGTATTTTAACTAAATGGATGTGACAGATAAGAGAATGTGGTCCTGTTCAGGAGTGTGATCTATAAATGTGTATCACGACCATGATGTTCCTTATGTGTTGGAGTGAGGCACAGGGGAAGGGGCAGTAATAAACTATGTTAAAAATATATCATTGGTTAACAGCTTCTGTAAATTCCTGTTGATTTGGTAACATTTGTATTTTGTGGGTATATGACATTTAGTGGAACTTTTTACCCTTTGTATTTCAGCGACAGGCGTTTGCTACAACCTGCTCAGGTATGTGACGTTCTCAAAGGAGTTATATTGGTCATCTGCTACTTCATGATGCACTATGTTGACTACTCTATGATGTATCATCTGATAAGGGGACAGTCTGTCATAAAGCTCTACATCATCTATAACATGCTTGAGGTAAGAATGGTGGCATCAGAATATCAAGCATGCTTTTTTCAGACTAAAATATTGTTGTATTACAGTATTTGTACTTAGAATGTGGCACATCTCTTATTCTCACAAATGTGTACTCACCTATGATAACAAGCCTAGATGCAGTGAAACAGACAAGTTTGTGAAAAATAAGTTTTGCAGATACTGTTACATATTGCCTAGTTCCTGAAGCTTATTAGTCAATTTAATTGAATGAAATTTGAGAACTGGAAATGGAACAAGAAATGTCTTAAACTGAAATGCAAGTAGTGGAATGAATGAGGTTTTGAACTCATTGAGAAAAGTAGAAACTATTGACTTGAAATAGTGATAAGATCCTGAGAGAGAGCAGAGGAGGAAGATGGTAGAAAACACAGGATTTGGTTTTTGATTCTTTGTTATGGAAATATAGCTTTCATTATATGCAAGGACATATGTTGCTGCTTAACCAGTCTCAGTCCTGGCTAGCAGACGAAAAGCCTTGAGTACATAAACAGTAAGTTGAATGAATACAGTGAAACAAGAAAAGAAAATTCTGGTTTGGGATGTAAGATAAAGAGAAATTCTGGAGGAAAAAAAAATACCTTTGTTTTGTTATTAATGTAAGGCATGAGACTTTTAATTGCACTTCTATGATCAATGATTCACAAAGTAAATAATGTTTTCATAGCTACAATCTTATCTCCATCCTGCAAATATAGGACATACTAGGAATACAACCTCTTAAAAGGACTTAATCAAAGCTTTGTACACAAGAGTTACGCTACTAGGATTCTGGGATTTCTGAATAACACATTAATCCCTGTTTGAACACCTGTTGTATCTTTGTTTGAGGACTGCTAAAATGGGGCTA
The DNA here is from genome assembly GCA_004023745.1 of Recurvirostra avosetta. Lineage (NCBI taxonomy): Eukaryota > Metazoa > Chordata > Aves > Charadriiformes > Recurvirostridae > Recurvirostra > Recurvirostra avosetta. The sequence continues at coordinate 21,279 of SAYO01022533.1, forward strand.
CAGTTTGTGTAAAGTCTGAATATTTTGTCTAAAGACATTTGTTCTTTCCTCAAAATATGAAAATACTATGTAAGGAACACACTTTGTTATCCTAAGTGAAATAAATATACAAGCCAGTTGTTTATTCATAGGGTTTTCTTTCCTTTGATTTTAGATTTGCTGAAAAACATGTACAAATATTAAGGTATGAGTATTGAGTTACTATGTAGAATTTAGTTGTATTGGGAAATACTCATCCATATATAGTTCCATAATCTGTGAGAGATTATCACTTACTAAGTAAATCCATGTGCCCAAAATAATAATTTCTCTTTATTTCAAGACTACTTCAAGTCACTTATCTTAAAGCTGAGAAAGTACAGTACTATGTGCTTACCACGTAATTTGAAGGGAGACTGCAGTATTTGCTGTGAATTGGCTAGAATGTGCCATTCCATTTTGAATGAAGAGTTGAGTTTAGTTTCTTTGCTACATTTGGCAGAACCAAACATCTGTGTCTCAGCTAAGAAGTGCTGCCTGAGTTTCTTTTTTTTTTTTTTTTTTTTTTTTTTTTTTTTTTT
>SAYO01022533.1:21877-33026 GCA_004023745.1 Recurvirostra avosetta
TCATTAGAAAAAATTACATTAGACTATACAGTTGGAAACTGTATTTAATTTTCCTGGTGTCTCATGAAACCCAAGCAGAGAGCATGTGTTAAGGGGCTTGGTAGGTTGCAGCCACAGTATTGGCAGAAAATGTCATGGGATCCCACTGAAAGACTTGGTTGACAGTCAGCTTTCAACGGTTTGAATATTGGCTTGCTTAGACTACTTAGGTGAATTTTGTTATAAGTCTTTGCTACTAATGCAAGCGATGTTTTTTAAGAAACTGTTAAATACACTTTTTTTGAAGTAATAAGCTTTAGATTTTTCTCAAGTTTTCAAAATAGGAAAATCTTTTCAATTTAGTTAAATCACTGAGCAACAGAGATGTTTACAATGTTCTAATGTTTTCGGCTGTTGGCAAGTCCAGGGAATACTGTCCTGGACACATAGGAGGAATGCAGAGTCTTCAAATTATGTGCTGAATGCTCCAGATGGACAGCCTAAGGGGAGCATTCAGCACATTTGGCTTAAAATGACACTTTTCTTTTTTAGATTCAGACCCACCGGCTCCTGCTCCTTGTGAAGCCCCAGTGTGCGTTATGCTGGTGACAGCACTCACCATGGAATTCTGCTGGAGTCTGGAGCCGGCATGTAGGGTTTAGGTAAGTCGTATTTGGAAAAGCAAGCAACAATATTGTGGTGGGTTTTAATATTTTTCTATCCTGTCAGCTAACAAACAAGGACTGCTTCAATAAAAAGGAAAGCTAAGCCACCGTTTTATCTATTAAAACCCTCCCAATATTGTGAACAAAAACTTACCAAACTCTAAGCATTCTGTAGTTGGTGTTACTACACCAGGTGTAATTCCTCAATGGGTCATCACAATGAGCAGGAACCAAATAATGCAGACCACCTTAATTTACAAAATTTAAAAGCCGAAAACAATACCACTGTAAATATCTCTCAAACTGATGGGGTTTTGAACTTCAGATTTGTGATAATTCATCAGCTCATGGTTTTGTTCATTTTTATTTCGTAGGTGATGCTTAAAGAGTAGCATATAGTACAGTTTACTTAAAACAAATTTTTACTGGATGTCTCAATTCAGCCTTCATATTTTAGGAAACTTCAATAAACATTGGCTTGAATAAGTTAAAGTATATAACTTCTCTTCCTTCAGTAGCTTTACCTTTAGAACTCTTAATTAACCAGGTTAGGAGATGATCCCAAGTCTAGGTTTACTTATGTTGTCCCAGGAACTTATATTCTAGTTAATAGGTATGGTTCAGTATTTGCAGGTATATCATGCACCTAGTTCTGTATTGCTACATGTTGTTTTAACACGTCCAAAATTGTTATCTTACAAAAAGACAATAAAAGGAATTATCAGTTGTCTTTATTAAGTAGAGATAATCAGTTTCTGTTTGGTTGAGTTAGTAAGTGATAAAAGATCTTTTTTTAGCCAGACATGTGCCTTGTGACACCGAATTTAATTTTTGAAGTGCTATTTTTGTTGTCCCGTGAAACTTAGTTTTAAAATTGCTCAACTCTAGTGTATAGGCAGAAAAAAAGTCTTTCCTTGTAATGATCTTCAGTTTTACACATTTGCTGATGAAGAAGTGTTGAGAACTGGTGGAACTCCATGTGACCTTTCTTGCTGTGGTATTGAATTACAAGCTCAGGTTGCTGTCCATGTTTTTCCTATCTTTAGAATTACTGCTAGTTCTGTTCCTACTTGTGCATATATTCTATGGGTTACACTTCAGATGTTTGTAGTTTCTTTCAAACAAATTTTCCCTTTTTGACAGACTTTCTAGTTCCTCTTGATCACTTGCTGTTGTGTTATAGTACTTTTAATTTTTAATTCTGCTTTATGCAGAGATTTGTATTGAGTATATACTTTATTCCAAGATACAACAAAAGAGTACAGTCAAATCTAATTTCAGTCCTTTTTGTACCTGTAAGCTGATGTTGTTTCCTAGCACACGTTTGAAATGCATTTTTCATTATTTTTCCCCCCCTGTTAAACCCAGAAGGGTGGGAAAAAAAAATTAACACTACATGGTTATATATTGTAAATATTGTTGAAACGGGGATAGTAAATTTGAGAGGGAATTTAAGCTGCTGAGCATACAAAAGGAACAGTATCACTGTGAAATCCAGAATGGAAATGGAGTGCACAAGATATGGAAAGCGATAAATATGTGAAACTTCCATTGAGGTTGAGCTGTACTTACACTGGCATATTCAAGTGTCAGAAAAATATTGCTTTAAGGCAGTAAAAAGTTGTTCTTGTTTAGGTGGCTGATCGTCTGTTTTCTTCATTTGGACAAGATATTTTGGATGCTCTTTATTGGACAGCTACAGAACCGAAGGAAAGAAAAAGAGCTCACATAGGTGTGATTCCTCACTTCTTCATGGCAGTGCTGTATGTCTGTATCCTTTTCCTTCAATAAATTGCAAATTTTTCTGAATTAAATTACACAGTAGTTGCTCTGCATTATTTTATTTTAATATATTTGAAGAATTGATAGTACTCCTAAATGAGAGTTCCTTCACTTTCAAAGTGAGATTGCCAGTACTACGGGTTTTTAAAACAAATGAAAAAAACCCTTTTAACCTGCTTCAAAAAAAACCTTCATAATGGTATACCGGTGCAGTGGTAGACAGCTTTTTTAATACCTAATGCGTAGTAAAATGAAACACAGTAATTGGATAGTTCATGGAAACTTTGATTTCTGATTTGTATTTGAGTATTTTCAAATACTTGAAGATTGTGGGGTCTTGAAGATAGTGGGGTTTTGTTATTTAGTGGAACATTACAGACACCTAGCTTGTAAAATTCTTTAGAAATGAAGGGATAAATTCATGCATATTCAGGATGCAAATGAGTTTAGTGTGAAGTAACCTTACGGTGAACTGATGAAAATGATCTGTAAAGAGATATGTAGTCTGATCGATGTGGTGGTGACTTTAGAATTCTTGTACTTTCCCCTGTTTTCTCTGAAATCTTTAGGCTAATTCAGAATCCTTCTTTATCTCAGATTTTTTTTCCTTCAGGTTGTATTGCTGTTTCTCCTGACTAATGTCATTGGGCTCTTTTAGAACAAGAAAAATTAACATAATTACTACATGCTACATGCACTGTGTGTACATTACATAGGTGTAAGTACTGTCTTGCTGTAAATCTGGTTGACAGGGAGATAGAAACTTTTTTGTTAAACTTTGGAAACAAAACAGGAAATCCAAGTTTTGGTGCTGTTCAGTGCTGTTGTACAGAAAATTTATTTCCAAATATGCTTCCTTAACCCTGCTATCTAGTCCTGCATGCTATTCTTATAATGGTTCAAGCAACAACCCTTAATGTGGCCTTCAACTCCCACAATAAATCACTGCTTACCATCATGATGTCCAATAATGTAAGTATGTAGCTTCATTATATAGCTACTCTAAATTTTTTCAGCATCCTTCATCTTTGTGTATCATGTCTATTTGCATATTATTTGTCTGATTTGTTTATATAACTTTTATCAATAAAAACTAACTGACTGTTTTTAAAAATTGCAGTTTGTTGAAATAAAAGGAAGTGTTTTCAAGAAATTTGAGAAGAACAATCTTTTTCAAATGTCAAATAGCGGTACGTATAGCTGTGCTAATCAGGAAAAAATGTGAAGTGAGACGCTTATATCTTTAATATATTCATTTATTTAATATTAATGGTAAACCAGCTTTACCTTGGGGAATTCGAGCATTCTGACTTGAATTCCTCATCTTCCCTATTACTGTTTGGTTCAGTAGGACAAAACTGGGATTCCACTTCCAGGAAGACTGTTTTTCCTTAAATGGCTAGTTTTTATCTGAGGTGGTAAAACAACCTATTTGCCAGGCGCTAAAGTTATTATTAAATATGAATTTCAGATTTAAGTTGTGATGCTCAAAATATCCATGCTTCGATGTCTCTGAAGTCTTCTATGTTTTCAAAAAGTTGACTTTGTAGTGTGCTACATTGACAGTGATCTCAGAATGCATGTTGTTTGGCAGATGTGAGGATGTGTTTCATGAGGAAAAGCTGCTTATAAGCATCCTTTGATGGATACTGAGATACTGCAGTTTAAGATGGTAATAGAGCTTCTTTGCTTGTATTATTTTCTGATGTTTGAACACATTTGTTCCTGTTATTTTGTGCATATGATATTTTTGGCCAAAGCTGTTTATACAGATATGCAAACAAAACAGAATATTATTTTTTTTCATTTCAACGCCTAGTTTTTTAAATCAGAGAACTCAAATGTTCAATAGGTTAAAAAAAATACTGTAGCTGCTTATTTAAAAATGAATGATTTGGATTTTTTTTATCAAGAGTCAAACTTTCAGCAGGCTTACTTCAGGCTTTGAATTCTGGCTAGTGATGTGATTTTTTTTTGTCTAATTCATCTGCAAACTGCAATGATATTACATGCAAATGTTAAATGGCAATTTTTTTGTGATCCTTTGGATGAAAGACTGTTTACATAAAATCTTAAATATATTGCATAACAGAAAAGTTAGCACTAAATTTTAATCTATCTCTTAGAAGTTCTTAAAAACCCAAAAAATAATCTTCCCAGCTGGGTTGATAAGGTGTTTATTCTGTGCTAATAGTATGTATTTTTGATTCCAAAATTTAAATACTTATATTTTTAAAATTAAATGTATTTAACTTTACAGTGAGAACATCTAAAAGTGATGTTAAAATAAAATGAAGGACTGCTATTAGAAATGGCTAGTAATTTCCTCCATAAAAAGCATCTGCAATAGTATGCTAGAAGAAATGTATATCAATATTTTATTGCTAGACATTATTATTGACAACCCATAATAGCAATATCAGGTCTCCCTTTATCACTTTGTGGAAAAAGTGATGCCATTCGTTATACCATACGGAGATGGAAGCAGGTGAGTACATACATAGAAGAGTGCACAAAACAAGCTAATTTATTCCCTTCAAACATAACTTTTCCTGGAACCACTTCTCAGTATGGTTATAGATAGCAGTGTTTTTCTTCTCAGAGATAAATAACATAGGGAGGTTTTTAGGAGAGGTTTTCACCTCTTTTGAACTTGAACAGATTTACTGCATCACAGCTTCAGTAAGGATGGATTAGTATTGCTTCAGTTTATGTATTCTGATAACTTTGTTATCCTTTAAATGTTTTATTTCCTGCAGCTGAAACGGTAGTGCATCTTGCGTTGGCATGCTCTACCAGTGCTATATCCTGCTGCTGGAACTGAGACTAGTCTGGTCTGGTGGACTGAGCTTCCAGTTAGCCTTTGGACTGCCTTGTGCATCCTAGAACACGATATGCTTAAACTGCATGCCTGGACTGAACTAGACTGCTAAGATGAAGCACTAAATATAGGTTCCCCCATGTATTTGCCACCTTTCTCTTGGTTTCTTGCAGCTGTTTTCTTAGGTCTGCAGTTGCTGTTGTAGGGCAACAATGGCAACAGTAGCTGATTAAGCTTAGACAGACTGAACGGATGCCCACTTGCCCTACCTGTTCTGGAGCTCTGCTCAAAATATTACTGTTGTCTCAAACACACGGTTTAATTTAGTGAAAAGGTAGTGATTAGTCCATACAAGCTAAATATACTGATTTTTTGGGGGAAGAAAATAAGGTGAATCTCAGAGAGGCATCTGAGGAACTTACAATGAATAGGTGAAACGCCCTTCTTATCTAGCATGTTAATCAAAAGAAAAATATAAACTAGCAGAAAAGTAAGATATCAGTGACCTCAAGAGTAGACATTGTGATCAAGAGAAGTTGCTACGAATATAATTCAAAAGCAGGTAATCTAGTGAATAGAAGCATGAAAATGGAAATGAATGTTTCAGTTGTACTTTCTAAGACATGTCCTATATTGTGCATTGAAGCATGGTATTGAAGACACAATGTAATAAGACACCAGGATACGAAGCGCCACCAAGTTTAGATCTGGAAATTCTGAAATCATTTTCACTTTGCATTGTGCTCAGCACTTGCTTATGGATAGCAAGCTGATGTGTGACTGTACTATTTTCCCCACTATTTCCAGTTCTGGACTTAGTCGAATCAGTGATTCTTCTAACCTTTGTATGGCCATTTAAAATACTGCTGTAATAGCTAATTCATCAAAACTGCAGGACTTAAAGAACTGTGAAACATCTACATAAAGCCTAATTGAACAGACAATGAGATATACATCGGTTACAGAGTTATCTAATAAAACCAAACCTGTTATCTTTTAGGTGCAGGAGGTCAACAAAGACCTTGGGGTTTGTATAGCTGCTTGAGATTGCAGCTGCAGAATCTGTGATTTCAACTGCATCTGCTTCTGCAGCTTTGACTTGTCAGCTGCAGCAAAACTACTTTCACATTGTCACTCTGACTTCTACTAGGAAATTTATGTACACCCAGGCAATCTAAACACTGTGGCCATTGGAATAGAATTCTATGCATGACGTAAAACCTTAGTTTGTTGTAGCAGGGAGAAATATTTCCCTAAACTTAAATAGTATATTCTCTTTTTGAAATAGATATCTGTAAGCTAATTTTGTAGGGTTCAGGATTAGTGAGCAGAGACCAAAATTATAAAGAGAAGCTCTTTCATCATTGTTGAAAGCCCAGCATGCTGCTTTCCTTTATGCTTTTAAATATCTTATTTTAATTTCAAGCTGTGCTCTAAACTAAATTTTTCACAAACCAATTGTACTTCATGTGAAGAAGTATATTAGGTACAGCGCATTACATTATTTTTTTCACTCGGCTGTTTGGCCAGATTATTCCTTGTTTTTTAAATCTCCCATCTCAAAAATTTAACTTATTTATTCTGAAGCTTTAGGGACTTCAGTGTTTTCTTTGTAATTTCTTACTCTCTTTTTTCTTAATTCTGTTCTTCCTGCATTGTTCCCGATTTATCAGTCTCTTTGTCTTTGATCAAAATACTGAACAGCCTTCACTTTTGCCTTTGGTCTCTGGAATTCATACTGCTTTTTCATGTGGCTTTAGTCTTTTTAATATCATTATTGTCATCTAGTTATTCATTTTAAGGATAAGGGATTGGGGGGCAGGAGTACATTTAAGATAGATCAGTGCCTCCTTGTTGATTCCTTGTTCAGTCTTTGATCCTTTCTTGTGCTCTGGTCACTTGTTAAGAGGTAGTTGTCACTAGAGCTACTTAGGATTTGCTGAGCTGTAAACCAAAAGATCTTATTTTACTTCTTACACGCTATGATTTATCACCGGCTTTTGATCTACACACATAAACAGTGGGATTAACATGATCAAAATTTTTTTTACTTCCTGATTAAGGATTCCTGCATGACATGTCAGGGAGTCTGGAAAGAAATAACTAGGTATTCTAAAGGCTGTTTTCTACCCAGATGAGTAGAAGTGCCACTTCTGGATCTCTGTTCCTGGTATCTCACTGCCCTTCTTGTTGGTTACCACTGCAAAGTACCCAAGTTCTTCAGAGTTCAGGTCCTTCCTGAATGAGTTCAGTAATCAATTGTTTGGGATGTTGGCTAATTAATTGCACTAGTCCATCCTAGATGCAGTGCTGTCCTAGGAACATCCTTTATTTCCAATCACATCCATTTCTGTAGTCTTTTTCGTGTTTTTTAAAAGTGATGATACCCTCTTGACACATTGGCAATTAAAGTTCGGGTCACTATTGCTATCAGTCCTTTAAAGTGAATGTCTCAACTTTCCAGAAAAATTTATAGAAGGGCAGAATGTGTTACTAATACGAGCATAGAATTCCATTCGAATTGGAATGGCAGGGTTGATGTAAGTGGAGTGAAAGTGTTTAAAAACTGATTTGACTATGTGCAGTCCTTTTTTTGGGGTTTACTTCACAGAACCAATGTGAAAAGGTACACCTTGCTTTCTTCCCCTATTGCATTTATGGCAGTATGCGCGTTACTGGCTTTGAAATAAATGTTTACCACCTCTATTCATATGACAACCCTAATAGGCATGCCTGACTTATCTTCGTGGAAAAAGGTATATTGTGGTTAGATTTTGTCACATGACCACTAAATTCAGATGCACTGTGTCCTGGAAGGTCTGATTCTTCCTTTCTCTTTTCAATATATTGAAATACATATTTTAAAGGAAACTGAAAAGCTTTAATGATATGTAGTCACTCGCACTACCAGTGGATGCATGGAAGCACAAGCAAATTCAGCAGCATAATTGTCACTTTTCAAAACAGTCTAAAGAGTATGTATGTGGGGAGTATATAGTATGCTGTGTGACCAGGCTTCAGGGCAAGCCCTATTAAGAGTAGAGTTTAAGCACAGTATTAGAATGCAACCTATGCATGGTATGTGCCGACAAGGGACCAGTCAGGGAGATAAGTATATCTGAACTAGTGGTAGACGTCAGCTCTTAAACATTTAGGAGCATAAACAGTGAGAAAGTAAACTACTTAATCATGTGCTTGTGGAGGTAGCTGAAGACTGTTTAAAATATCCTCAGCCTATTGTTTTGGCTGTCATTTGACCCTGTCTTATAATGGAAAGAGTTATTAAAGCTATACTATATTCTAACGGAAAAACAGTTTGTGATGTGCTTATCACCAACACTTTGTGAAACTGAGTTGAAATGGCTTATATCAATGTTATGAAGGATTGTCATGATGGATGATGAAGAATGGAGATCTCTTTTTTTTCTTCCCACTTTACTCTTCATCATGCTAACACAGAGTAGAGACATTTCCTTTAGAGTACCTGCAGTCTGAACGCTAACACTGGTGACTTGTTACTGTTTCCCCACATTCACAAATATAGTATTTTACTTTCTCTTTGTTCTTCTTTAAGAGCATGATGTCCATAAGTGTGAGTCCAGGAGTGTAGCCTCACTTGTTCTTTAGTTCACCACATCATCTGAGAAGTGGCAAGACATGGAAATTCCCCTCACCTCTTTTAAAAAAAAATACCTGTGCCTATAAAACATCAAATAAGTTCATAATAAATGCTGAACATCGGTGCGTATTTTGTAGTCTGAAATTTTAATTGGGATTTAAGAGTAATTACCATTGATTGTTTTGGATATCCTGAAGCCTTTTTTTTTTTTCCCTTGTCCTTGAGGGTGAGAAATGAAACTAATTTCTGAATCATTTGGGTTTACTGTTGAAGCCCTTTCTCCCTGCTTGCCCCTCTGCCAATTGGTTGATGAGAGGGGTGAGGATGAAGAGCAGCTGCACTCATTCCTCGTACTCCGAGCAGCCTTGAACAGCTGTGGCAGCAGAAATGACAGATTAGAAGGGAGGCCAGCAAGAAGAGGAAAAATAAGCAGAGAGGAAAATAGGTGTCAGCCTGTCATCCAGTCTTAGAAATTAGTTGGGGAAAAACGTTTATTGTTACAGCATAAGAGGAAATTTAAGGCCAAAGATGACCATTCTCAATTTAATCCTGTCAGCTGGTGAGCAAACATATGCTGAGCAGGTAATAAACATCTGAAGGATTGACTTGAGACGTGCTTTAATGTTTAGGCCTGAATTAAGGTCCTTGCATTGCACTTGAGAATTTCTATCTGTACAGACTTCCCTGGGATCTGATGCCCTGAAGATGGGATCTGTGTGTTGTCTTATGCATTGCTGATCAATGATGCGTCATGGCAGTGTGGAAGTATGCAGTGGGAGATTTTGGGGCAAAAGTCTGAAAACTCAGTGATTACTTTCAAGTTGCTTATGGGTATGATAGAGAATATAGATCAAGGAATGCTAGACTGTATATTAATCCATTGGTGACAGTGCCAAGTGATATAACTAGAAAATACTGTGTTCTGGTAATTTGGGCAGTATTTGGTGAATTCAGAAGCATAGAAGAACTTACTTGATTTCTTGGAGTGTTATCGGCAGGAAACCAAGAAATTAGGGTTAGGCTTCACCTATGTCCTGGTTTTTTTCTGGTATTTAAATCTATTTTACTGAAGGATTTCCTTGTTTCTTCGCCCATACATATGCCACTTGTTCTGTTTTGGAAACTTGTGCTTCCTCTGATCCTTCCCAAGCACATACTGAGAGATGAGTTTATCTACCCCAAAATGTGTATTTTTACATATATGCATGCAATCTCGTACTTCTTGAGTTCTGTGTGCTTTTTGTTCCCTTCTCGTGGAGTTGTTCTTTTCTTTTTACTCCCTTCCTTCAGGATTGCCAATATTTTGAAACCTCTTTTTTAAAATGAGGGATATTGTTATACGAGAATACGGTAACTGCAACTGTGAACATTGTCGTTGTTTTGTAGTCAGTCAGAGATGATGGCAGCTGCTGACAAAATGTCAAAGTCAAATATGGTTTTGGCCATCTCGATCTTTGTGTGTTCTTCTGAACATTTCTATTTCTCCTTACTTTCTTTCAATTTTGGCTAAAATGAGTAGGTAGAACACCACAGAATATTCAAGGTGCTTAAGGAAATGAACCCTTTGGATTTGGAGGTAACTTACCCACAAAAAACATTATGTTTTAGGTTTTACCCCGTTTTTCAATAATACAATTTCAGGGAGGTTTTTTAATATGTTAAAGTGATGCTTCCTGAAGCAAGCTGTATGGGTTGTTTCTTGACATAGGGTACCAAAGTAGAAAAAAACACCCTGCCTAATCTGGGAGTGCAAGTCATAGGGCACCATCTCAAGTCAGACTCCTTTTGTGTTATAGTTCTTACGGTTTTGATAGCTGATGTATCCTGCTGTTCCCTTTTAAGTTGGCACTGTGAAAGACTAGTAGGAACCTTGTCAATAAGGTATAATAGTTGTCTTGAAACGGTCCCCACCCACTAATGGGCCCAGTATATAGCAATTTGGATATCCGTGATCTCTAGAAAATGAAATTTGCCTTGCTAATAACTTGAAATGACAGACGGGTGTATTGTCTCCTTTTTTGCACCAGGAGGTGCTGGTTCTTTTTGAATTCAACATGAAATGCACAAACTTTATCAAGAAAGATGACTATTTTATTAATTATTTTATTATTAGAAAAGGTGGTAGCAAGTCACAAGGTAAGTCCCTTCTGATGCTAGGAACCCTGAGTTGATGCAGCATCAGGCAGACCTCCAGTCAGGCCACAGCATACTGCAGAGCTCCTCTTATAGAATCATAGAATGGTTTAGGTTGGAAGGGACCTTAAAGATCATCTAGTTCCAACC
>SAYO01022534.1:10381-22532 GCA_004023745.1 Recurvirostra avosetta
GTAGATGGTCGTTAAGGTCCATTCCAACCTAAACCATTCTATGATTCTATGACAGAAATAATTGATTATATTGTGCCCCTCAGGGGTTCGTATTGGGACCAGTACTGTTTAATAATGTCATCAATGATATTGACAATTGGATAGAGTGCACCCTCAGCAAGTTTGCAGAAAACATCAGACTGAGTGGTGCAGTTGACACACAGGACAGGATGATGGACAATCGGTATCAATACAGGCTGGAGGATGAAGGGATAGAGAGAACCCCTGTTAAGAAGGACTTGGGGGTACTGGTGGATGAAAAGCCAGACATGAGCCAGCAATCTGCACCCACAATCCAGAAAGACAACCCTATCCTGGGCTGCATCAAAAGAAGCGTGGCCAGCAGGTTGAGGGAGAGGATTCTGCCCCTCTATTCCACTCTTGCAAGACCCCACATGGACTACTGCATCCAGCTCTGGAGTCCTCAACACAGGAAAGACATGGACCTGTACAGAGGAGGGCCACAAAAATGGTCAGAGGGCTGGAGCACCTCTCATATGAAGAGAAAGGCTGAGAGAATTGGGTATGTTCAGCCTGGAGAAGAGAAGGCTCTGAGGAGACCTTATTGTGGGCTTTCAGTACTTAAAGGGGGCTTATAAGAAGGATGAAGACAGACTTTTTAACAGGGCTTGTTGTGATAGGACAAAGGGCAATAGTTTTATACTAGAAAAGAGTAGATTTAGATTAGACAGAAGGAAGAAATTTTTTACAACGAGGGTGGTGAGACACTGGAACAGGTTACCCAGAGACATAGTGGATGCCCCTATAAACAAAAGTCTTTATATCCAATCAGAATATCTGCTGTACTTATTTCTGTCTGTTTCTTTTCATCCTATGGCAGTGCACATACTCAAGGGTAGAGTAACATTAGGTTTACCATATAAAAATTTTCCACAGGAAAAAAAAATTTACTTTGAAGTTGAAACTTATCCAACGACATAAATAGCTTACAATCAGACACAATTTCATGCAGTTATACTGCATCAATTCTTGCTCTTGTTCAGCTACACATAATTAGTGATCAGAAAAAAATATTCATCATCTTGATTGCAATAATTTACTGTTCTTTTAATTATGTGACTGAAAAATTGTGGATAAAGTGAGCTATTTCAGAGGAAGTGAAAATTTTCTTATTGCATCCTTTTCTCATTTGATCATTTATTGATATGCCTCTCACAAATTTAGTTAGTTTCATGCTGATTTTTGTGCATTTCTGTTTGCATTTATTCTGTGTTTTCTGTTGAGCCATTAAAAATATATCAAAATGAAGTAATTCTAAAAAATACCTCTGAATATTACAGGTAATAGAGATGATGGCACACAATCTTAAGTTAAGTTACAAGTTAAGGTGGAATGTAAGGAAATATTAACTAGACAGTAAAAAAAAGCTCTGGCTAAAAATGCGATTATGTTCCAAGCTGATAGTATTGGGCAGTGGTAGCCATAGTCAGATGTTTAGAAGAATGCAATTAAGGAAACAGATTCCCTCACTTCCATATGAATAGTTGGAATCCTCTTATTCTAGGGTTTTGGGGGCCTACATTTTTTTTTTATATTTTTACTTAGTAGTTTTTTTACTTGTAAGAAACTACAACTCCTCCATGCTTTGAATCATGGGTTTAATTATTTCTGTATTCATCGATTCAAGTAAATCTGACCAAGTTATGAGCCTTTAAAATTTCTGTAGTATATGTCTTATATTTAAATTTACAATAATTTCTTCACATTTATAACAGTGAAATATGGTTACAGTGTTCATTTTAACTCTGACCAAGTGGTATGTAATTATTATATAAAAGACATCTTTGGAATAAATCGTTGATTACATTCTGAAATACTGCACTTTTTCAATCATTCTCTCTCATGTTTCAACAAAAGTAAAGTGTTTCCATTGATTACATTGTCTAAACCATGTAAAACATAGGATTTTTTTTCTCTTACAGTTTTTGTTTCTTAAGGTTTATTGTTTGTAGGCTTGCAATTTTTACAAGGCATTAAGTGTCCGGTTCTTATAGCAGCTGTTATCTCCATGCATTGATATATCATATCACAATTTATCTTCTTTTCTGTAAACTTTGTAAAAATATCTTGAAAGTCACTAGCATTTATTTTATTTTATTTTATTTTTTTCGGAAGAATGCATTACATTTTAAAGCTAAGAAAAATATTACTTTGTAATATGTCTAAAACTGTTAAAATCTTTGTAGCAAAGGTACAAAAATTAGTTTGCTTTTACTTGGTAATCCCTAATAGAAGAACTGGAAACAACCCTTCCAGAATGATTCTCAAATGCTTTTTTTATAAGCATTTTTATATTTCAAAATAGATATTCATAATTTTAAAGTCAACAGATTGTGTCTCAAAATCTTATGCTGCCCTTAGCTTTACCCTTTTTTCACTTGATTGGAAACTGGCAAAGCCAAGGATGCTTAGCTATTTTAAATATAGCAGTAGATTAATAACCTTAAAGTCACTATGCAGGTAAAATTACCTTTAAGATCAATCTTTTATCTGTCTATTAAAAGTTTTCCAGGTTATAACCTCTGACAGAAGGAAAAAAATCTAGTTCAAACCAATGACTTATTGACATTTTGTGAACAGCAGCCAAAGTATTTTGAAAATACTAACAAAAGTAACTAGTCCTTTTATATTCTTCTCATTTGTGCATTTTCTATTTAAAACAGAATTACAGCTACGTAATTACAAAACCTTAACTGTGAATATTCATCTTAAATGATGAAAAAGAAACTTACATTGCAAGAATTTAATATGAAGCATTGTTGATTACTGCATAAATGTTTCAAAATCAATTGCTTATAAGTTTTAGATATAAAATTATCCATTTGTAAAATTAACTCTTTATCTCCCTAGCTTTGCAAATTAACAATGTAATTTGAGAATAAGCTATGTTAATTGGACTCCATGGAGGAGATTCAAAAGCAAAGTTCAGAATTTTTCAGGTAATACCAGTTATAGATATCCTAGTGCAGTTATGACATCCTACATTTTCATCAGAAAACTGTATTTCTTTTGCAAAGTTGCCCAAAAAATGCCAATACCATGCTTTCATGTAGCTGTTGAATTCTTAAGATTTGGAGATTATCATCATGTCTATGGTGCCAGTGAACACTATAATTAGATACTCAGGAAGATTGGTCCTGTAAGTGTGACTACTGGCTGGTATGGGGCTACTTCATATTTTATTCACCGAAAAAATCCTGAAAAACATCAAATGGTAAACCATTACCAATATCCTACTTAGAATATTCCTTTGTTTAACAACATGTTATAGCCAAAAATATTGTACCGGTGTTAAATCTACCTTTTCCTTTTTTTGTGTTATCTCTTGAAAAATCCCTGGATAAGTGACTTTATTCTGAAAGCTTATTCCTTATATTTATACACATTTTCATAGATAGATAGATAGTATTTTGTCTTCTTTTTTTCCAGAAAAAAAATACAGCATTTTATTCATCAATAACTGTAAATAATTTGGTGGAAATTTACACCAACGTCATACAAATCTGAGGCGTTCATATAGTGACACGGTCCATCCTACTTTGATGGATTTTTTTGTCTGTTAGTTATTCAGAGATGTCTTTGATAAAGAACTTTTGTTACATGCACAGTGCAGTGACATTTATAATTTTTTTTTTATCTTGGCAGAATATCAAGATCTTTTCCATTCTTGCTGATTGATTCGAGTACTGCTTTCTCCATAACAACTTAATGAACCATCTTTCTCAGGTCTTCCATTTTATCTTCTAGTTTGAGATCATGTTTTGAAAAATATCATATTCTATATACACACAGTTTTACCCATGTTTCCGGTCTTTGGAAAGGAGTTTTTCAAATTGACATTTTGTATATGTCTTAGCAACATTCTGCCAGTTTTTCTGAAAGACATGGAGGCAACTTCTCAATGACAGGTCTGAAAAAGACATCTTAATGTGCAACAAAACTGTTCTTTGAGTTGTGCTGGTTACTGGTATTATTAGCTTTACAATTACAAGCACCATCTAACTTCAGAAAAAGTTTACATCTTGAAGTATGCATTCTCAGATCTTTTCCAAAATATTTATAGCAGCAAGGAATCTGACATACATGGATGAGTTCCAAAACCATGTCTTTCTCTCCGACTTGCTTCAGTCACAATTTGAGGACTATTTGAATTCCTAGTGCTAATGAATATAAGTCATTCTCCTCTATGAAGACAATTTCATCAGCAGGCCATTCTTGTTTCTCTGACAACTATTCTAAATTTCCATACTTTCTAGGGTTTTTTTCATATATATTAAGGTTTTCATCTCATTCCCGGGCAGCATGTAGCTATTTTGTTTTGCTATATTTTCTTGTCCAGCTTCTGTGACCAAATCCCAGTCATAGCATATACCTTTTCATAAAATCAAGCATCAGCTGAACAGATTTGTTTATAGGAGTGAGAAAACATCCCATTTGTTTGAGCTCCTCTTGCGAACTGGGACATGGCATATTTTACCTCATTTTTCTGTTTCTTTAGAGAGGCACAACTGACAGATATTTCAGCTTAAAGGTCTGCTTATTCTACTGGCAGCCTTTATGTTTTGTATGTATTCAGTCATACAAGAATCTGCCCCATAAATAATCCACTTACAGTAGCAGAAAATAGAAAGTCTTTTCCACTCTTAATCCTACCAGAATCTGTATCAAATTAACTCTTTTTTGTGTTTGTTGTCCCTGCTAAATCTTAATTCTTCCAGTAGTTATATTTTTTTCTTTGGGTGAAATATTTTGTTATCAATGGTTTGCTAAGGTTAGATTATTGAGAGGAGGTATCTGGCATGTTGTGTTTCATACTAGCTTTTTCAAGAATACTACAGCAAATTAAGTCTTTTTCAATATACAGTTAACATATTGTGTGGCTTTTGTGCTTTCACTGAATACCTCCTGTCCAGAGAAAAATCTAGTTGCCCAGTGTTAAAAGTGAGGAGAGGCAGAGAGAGTTTTGGGGTTCACCCAGTAAACTCTGCTGGGACCCTTAGCTTGAGCTATCAAGAAGAGCAGTCAAGGAGAGGAAGACTGTAAGGAGCACAGGTAAAAAGAGGCAGTGGCACAGGTTTTAGAGCACTGCAGGTAGAGCAAAGAAACGTAAGTGTGAAGGAGGACTAAGGATGAAGCAGCATCAATCCTAGGAGACAGAAAAAGAAAGAGGGGAAGCAGAAATTTGAGAAGACAGCTAGATGGTGAAGGTTGCAGAAATCTGTTTTGGCTAAGCTGCAATAAAACTGGAAATATTGTCTTAGACTAATTTGTACTTCATGGTTCTGCAAGATAACAGAAGACATATGAAACTCTTGTCAAGCCCTTTAGACACACGTATTGGTTTAGTAACTACAGCATGCTTACTTTACTCCTAAGTTATCAGGTTTAGAGAGAAAAGCGAATCAGGATACAGAGAAAAGCAAAAAAATAAGCAAAGAGATAGGGCAGCTGCTTTTCAAGCAGAGACCAAAAGGCTCTTTGGTAATTTGAGAGCTGGATGCAGAGAGGGCATGTGATCAAGGTTTACAAAATCAGGAAGGTAATGAATAAATGGAGCAAGAAATAGTTGTTCTCCAAATCTTGTCACACTTGTAAGGGTATGTGGAAGGACAAAGTGTCTGCTCTTTCAAGAGTACCTGATCAAGGGCCTGTTCAATGCAAAAGGAGATAACAAGAAGAGGAGGAAGCCATAAACAAGAGCATACAAAGACACAAACCTGGCTGACAAACGATAAGGGAGGCAGTAGTAAGAAGCGAACCTGGTCAGTCACACTAATTGATAAGGGTATGTGAAATGTGGGAATGTTTATTTCAGTGAGATTATCTAATCATGGACCTTGTCAGACGGGATACTAAGGAAAAGGGACAAAATGCACAGATACAGTGGTGACAGACAAAATAATGGAGACAAAGGCAAGTAACAAACCTCAGCAGTCACACTAATTTTGGTGGGTTATCAAGAAACTGCAGGCAAACCAGGGCTTTGCAACTGATAAGAATGTAAACCTGAGGGTTGTTGGAGAGTGGTCAGTGGAACTATGTAAACTGATGAGGGAACATGCAGGGGAAGGAAACTGGGAGTAACAAAGTGGGGAAAAGAAAGAACAGAGTATAAAAAGGGAGAGTCGCATGTAAAACGTGGCCGGCCAGTACGCTCATCTCACTGAACCCTGCGCCTGATCACCACAGTCTGTCCTGCCATCTTATTAACTCCTTTCTAAAATATCTCTCTGAGTAATCTCACTCTATCCGATGTGTACGTGTGCTGCAAGGACTAAGCACCAGCTACTGCTGGAGTGGACTTGGGAATCTAGAGAGTGTTATGTGTGTGTCTGTGCTAGTGACCTTCTATCTCTCCCAGCATGGAGGACAGGGACTTGGCTGTCTGAGCTTATGTTTTATGTTGGTCTTATACATAGGTGTTGTTGGAAGCAGCACCTTGTCTGTGGCAGTCTGTGTGAGTGGCCATGCCAGTGTCCTCTGTGTGTGTGCGTGCACACATGTGTGTGTGTCAGTGGGGTAGATGCTCAGCTCACTACTCATCAAACCTGCAAATGGGAAATCAGCATCTGGATCCCTCAGCCTGGGCAATGACACCGGGTCTTCAGGTCCCTGGTCTTAAGGACCCCTGCTCCAATGGCTGTGAGTCGCTGGAGGAGAGCACTGCTTCTAACATCCTTTAACAGTACTAAAATGAGGGAAAATCAAGGAAACCAGTACAAAATCGGTATTTAACTAAGAAAATAAAATAGGCTTTAAGTTCGCGGTGGGAGAAGCTGTACAGAGGGTATTAAATTTCTCCACCTTATTGCCACAATACATAGTGAAATCTGACAGTGCAGAGAGCCTCAGCAGTTTCACAATCAAAATAGAGAAATTAATCACAAATAGTCCATAAGAAAAAAATAAAAGGCTGGGAAGGGATATGCCCACTATCATCCATAATGCAACAGTTGTGGATGCTGGAGGAGCTGGAATAAAAGGAACCACAAAGAGACACCAGACCCATGTGCCCCCCTAAATCACATCTCTTATCAGTACTGTCTGAGACAGAATTTTGGGTTAGACAGACATTTTCTTTTTATTTCTATGTTGTAATTAACTGTAAGAAGAGGTCTAAAGAAACATTGCCTTTTGTTCTTTGAGCACAGGTGGGAAGAAATTTCCTCTGGCAATTCTTGTTGAGCATATTATGGCAATAATCCTGAATTAGAACACTACTGCTCAAAAGGAACACATACAACACCATCAAGCAGTTACCTGTTTCCAAAGAAACAAGAATATGTAGTACAAAGACACTTAAAGTCACCTCAGGAATTTAATTCCTCTATCCCTAATTTCTGGTTTGAGTGGGAGACGAATATGAACAATTTTTAGTATAAGAAAAGCCAAGCTGTGCAGAAAATATGTGATACCATAAGTTTTCTGAATGTCAAGCCAAAAACCCCTACATCTGTCTTTGGCCATATAACAAAATGATTTTTTCCAAACAAATTCTACGATACTCACCATTGCTTTCTGTCCAGTAACTCTTTAAAAGCTTGTCTTAATTACAGCAAAGGTAACTTTTCAACAATTTTATTTTTATTCAATGATTTGTTCTGCTTTTATAAGTTCAGAATATGAGTGCACGGTATATCATAACCATTGTCAATAAATGTTAACACCAGAAATAGCATCAGTAATATATTCTTCAGCAGACACTAAAACACTGAGTTAAGGTAGCTTGGTAAATCAACATCAGTGTAAATATGACAATTTACACTATTTAAGGATTTAAAACTGTCTAAAACATCTTTCTGCTTTCTATTCAATTTTCTCCAGTTAACTCCCTCTGCAATCGACCACGTTTATCATTCTCCCCTGAGTCCCTCCCTATATTTCTAATCTCAGAATGCCCTGTAACATACTCTCTGTCATAATTGGTACTAACCACTTCCCTGCTTCAGCATCTCCCGTAAATGTTATTAACAAACTGGTTCCTCCATCTTCTGGATTATTAATGGTAATGTTCATCCATTCATTGATTTACAGATTTTGCATGCAAAGACTACTCATAAATGCTGAAATGACTCCACAAACTTTGTTAGTCCTTTCAATCTCACTGGTCCACACAAACCTCAGGGTACTTTTCCCCACTGGTAAAACTCAGGTACAAATCAAAATACTTATTCAGTAAAACGTATTATCAGTTTGGGGGAGATTATATTTAACTACTTGTCTTAACTTTAAAGCCTGCTTATGGCAACTACATATATAAACCTGCAGGTACTCTTTCAACTGTTTTTTTTATAAAAACAGAAATGTAAAAGATCCCCTTTTTCTGATTTTTTTTCCATCTGCTTTTGAGCTCTAGTAAATTAATGGTGTTGTTCAAAGGTTTTGCCATTCACTTCATTGGGCTTTCACCTCTAAAATTTTCCAAGTAATAACTTGTCTTAATAACATGAAAAGTTATGTGGGCTGAATTAGTTGTACTTTTTAAATAGCATAAAATCTTGGGACAATGTTAGACAATTTTTCTTTGTGTGAGATCACCTTTCTTCTGAATCCACATTAAGTCACTTAACCTGCTACCAAAAGAGGAAAGATTTTTAAAATTATGAGAATAACAGGAGAACCAAAAGACTTTTTTGGTGTAAATCCTGTTAACCCATAGTATAATGTACTAACATGGTTTTCTGACTATTGTAGGTAGTATAAAAGGATGGAGTATAAGGCTGACCTATATAATGATGTAACAGTAATATTTCTAATCTTACATATCACAGCTAGTTCTTTAAAGTAGGTTATTGTAATAAGTCTATCATCTATTTCAGAACCTTGCTCTAGCCTTTAAAGAGATAAGATACATGCATTTCCTAAAGAAGGCAGTGTAAGTGAGTAGCATATAAATAATTTTCCTAGCTGACAGTAAAAGTCATCAGTAAAATAGTGAAGCCTGTATAAATAAGAATAGCACATACAGAAGACCTGGACAATAAAAGTGATATTTTTTTTTCTACTGAATGATGACAGCCTTAATGCAAATGAGCATATGGCTTTCAAAAAAGGCATCAAAGATTTTCTCAAGCAGAAAAAATCCTTAAGCATCTTTTCTTTAACCAAAATCAAAGTTCTCTTTTTTTGCTTTGATCATTAAATGAAAGACAGTCTATATATATGCTGCTGCAATATAGTTTAGAAAATGGTTTATATTTTTACTTCTAGTATGATACAAAAGCAGAGTTGGAATTGAACGTAACAGATGAAGGAAAGCAAGGCAAGCTTACAGGAAGGGTGTGCACAGCGTCCTCTCCTGCACAGTCAAAAACAATCTGAGTTTTTCTGCCTCTGTAGTTGCAGAGTACAGACCCATTAACTCCAGCAGAATCGGATTTTACTTTTTGATCTAGAGGTTATTTCAAGATGTTAGCTAGGAAATCAGCAGCTGCCACACCCATTAATCTACAATCGTAGATTTGCAAAACTGCAAATCGTACCATCATTGATGAGCTAATCCTATGGGCAATCTGTATAAATAAACACTCACCAACATGAAATAGTACAAGCATGCCTTTGTTTTTTACAGATGGATTTTCATTTAACAGAAACACGTGTTTTTTCTCACTCCCTTTAGAATCTTTAAGTAAAAGGATTAAAGATTAAATCAATGAACTGAGCATGGATTTTAGGAAACCAGCGACGTTGCACTGAACTCTCAGGTACCCTGACAGACAGACAGCAAAGTTTTCAGGTAATACATCTCGTTTGAGATGTAATCAGGAGTCTAATTCTAAAGAGACCTTCTTGAATGTTTTGAGCAATGCCATTCTGTGTGGCCAATAACTGTACTGATATATTCACTATCCCAGTTACTAAGGAGCCTAAATCTCACCTACAGACTTTGAGATAAGAAAGACACACCAGACATGTCAGCAAAAGAGCTTCATTTCCTAAGAACAAGCAAACTCACTCATATCAAATCAAGTTTAATTGGAGAATGTGACAGTGATGGACAGGTGACAAAATATTCGATGACATAGAAAAACTGGCAGTTCAAAATCCCAGGCTGAGAAGGTCTTAGAAGGTCCCTTACTACTTCCCAGTTAAGTTTTCTGCTGTGCTACTGATAGGAAAGAGATAGGCACATCCCAATTGCAGCTTTAAATTCCCTTGGGCCACAGAATTTCAAACCTATCTTTGTCTTTGGTATTTCCAGCTGCCAGTCATAGGTATCCCAAAACTTACCATGATATTGTCACTCCAGCACCAGAAACCTTCTTGTTTCCCTTTAGTTCAAAAGAAACTTAAGACGTCTAAGGTCAGACTTGTGAATTGCACTCCTGAAGCTGCCTACTTCTCTCCCAGAGTTAGGTGCTAAAATTCCAACACTTAGAACCTTTTGTTTAATGCCTCTTTATTTACTATCATTTTCTAAGTTTAGGTTTTTAATATACTCAGATATACAAACAAACCTCTTCAACATTTGTTCCACCCTTCACAGGTTGCAAACATGGTTTCTAACCTCCTTTATCACAGACCTAGTTCAGAAGTTCATTTAGTGCATCTTGACATTGGCTGGATTGGTACTTCTACCAGAGCAGTATTTGGAGGCTGCTCCAGAATCCACCATTTTAAAATCCTTTGTTTTCCACCTACATATATTCCTGAATATTAAAAGTCTATGCCAAAACCAGGTCAGGTGTCTTTTCTGTTATCCATTCTGTTATATCCATGATGTGTTTATAAACTGCAATCGTAGTCATCGTTGTGAAAGGCGTAGCTAATTAAGCTCTTTAAATTTCATACTGAAGCTCTGCCTTGGAGAAATTATAAAAACCACCCTCCAGACAAGTAATTTTCAGTTTCTCAAAGCCTACCAGAGCTGGGCACCTCCAGACCTGACTGTATCTCCCCGGCGCCTCCAGGTCTCCCCCCACCTTGCCCACAGCCTAGGGCTCCATGTCAGCCCCCTCAGGGGGAGCCCCTACCCCTCCCAGCCCCTGGGCCCCAGACAGCCAACGGCCCCACAGCACCTTGACACCTTTGCAGCATAATTAATTCTAGTTTTATCCTTTATTCAGTTCCATATCACTTTACATAACTTTTATTCATTTCCTTTCTTTGACAATGTAGGTAAAAATTTCATTAGTGATAATTTATCAAATCTTTTAAAGACGAAGAGAGGAATTAAAGCCACTGCTGTAGTTTTGCCAAAAAAGTTATGTTATTAAGGAAATCACAAAAATTACTATTTAATTTTCTTTTTGCTTACATACCTTCTTCCTTTTTTTTCCCACTTAAGAACAGATTAATGAATAAGTAATAAAATCAATCACTCTTTCTTTCTTTCTTTCCCAACTTTGGGAATTCTTTTTTCTATTTTTACTATGCATTATTCTAGATTTTATTTTTAAAAATCTGGCTACTGGAAACACAATTTCTTTCACCACTTCTTTCAAAAAACTAAGGTAGGGATTACCTGGTCCTTCCAAATTTTGGTTTTGCTGATTCCCCATGTTCTGCTGGTAGTATCTGTATACAGCCATCACCACAAGCCATCCTGGCTTACCCACTTTGATCAGCATAACTGTCCTTGTTGAAAACTTAAGGCAAAACATCCCTTTCCGGGAGCCCTCTGTACGTTACAGTTAAATTAATTTTCATCCTTATTGAACTGAGGCCTCACTTATCCTTGCCTCTGTTCTGTCCTTATATCATTTTATGGCTAAAACACAATGCTTAATACTTGTTTTAAATAGCTTTGTGGGGTTGAGCACGGCTTTTCTCAGTTCTCATTTTAATTCTGCTCTCATTTTTCTGTCTTCTGAATGTGTTTCTCTTTCTGATCAAATCTTTTTTTATTTCTTTTCTTTTTTTCCTTTTTTTTTTTTTTTACTTTTTATCTCTCAGCATCCTCTTAATTCTGTTTTTAGGTGGTCATGCATCCATCTCATTAGCACACCATTCCCTGCTCATTTGCCTTATGCTTTCAAACTAAGCATTCCTGCTCATTATCATGTAACTCTTGCATGCAGCTATGATGCTCCAAACAGACAAATCATAGCAAAAGTCAGCTACAATAAGCTT
This sequence comes from Recurvirostra avosetta, assembly GCA_004023745.1. Taxonomy (NCBI): domain Eukaryota; kingdom Metazoa; phylum Chordata; class Aves; order Charadriiformes; family Recurvirostridae; genus Recurvirostra; species Recurvirostra avosetta. Next base: position 22,514 of record SAYO01022534.1, read on the forward strand.
CAGCTTTCAATTTATATGT
>SAYO01022534.1:41555-72539 GCA_004023745.1 Recurvirostra avosetta
TTCTTGATGTAATAATTCAGCAGATTTTGCATAGGAATATTTCCTTATTTTTATCTTTAGCCTATGTAAATACATTGAACAGAAGATTAAAAAAATACTGAATTCTGTAGATAGTTCAGAGATCAGGCCTTCATTGAAACCTCTATTTGATTAAGAAGTCATGGATCATATGCTGCAGTCAATTATTCTTCTTACCTACTTTACAGCCAAAACAACATGGTATAATGATTGGCTATTAATACCAACTATATATTTAAAAAAACCCAACAACAACAACAACAAAAAAAGTAGTCTCAGTGCTGAAAATCATTTTGATTCAGGGATAATGAGATCTAAATGTCAGCTGGATGGATAGACCCTGAAGTTACTGTTTCTATTTAGTGTTAACTTTTGCAGGCATGTACATATAACTAGGTTACTATCATACCAAGATGAATAGAAAGAACTTGGAAAATCTTCCAATTCAATTCAATTCAATTCCATTTTATTTTTGTTTTGTATAGTTCTGTTCTGTTGTTTAAAAGGATCACTTGCTCTGCATCTTCTGTATGAATTTAGAAAAAATATAGAGTTGGAATGGAATGGAATGGAATGGGATGGAATGGGATGGGATGGGATGGGATGGGATGGGATAGGATAGAATACAAAATATAGAGTTGCATTAGTATTTGCTGTTCAATGTCAGAGCAGTTCCTCTGTCTCTCTAAATATATCATAAAAAATTTTTTAAGAAAAATCCCTGAAAAAAATATCACTAATTCCTAAACTTATTATTAGAAATTACATAAACCATTTAACTTAAAGGCATATAAATGCACAGAAGGTTAAAATAAATAAATAAATAAACAATAATAATAATTAAAAAACCTTTGTTGAACAATACCTATAAAAATATAAAATTATGAACAAATAAATATCAGACCTAGAAGTGAGCCTGAGATTAATGGCTGATATCTTTTCCTTATGCAGATAATTTTATTAAATATGTGCCATAAGGTTGGTAGTCATATACAATGCAGTTTACTTGAATAAGTCATAGGGTAAAGAGAAATGTCCACTTAGCTTTGTCAAACCTAATTATTATTGTGCAGTAAGTTCTAATACATTGAAGTCTGAACTAAGTGAAATATATCCTAGGATGATATGTTGCCTTTCTGCTAGTTTTCAAAGATTGGGACTTTCTTTTCTGCCTTTCACCGTAGGTGTTGTCAGGTTTACAAATGAGATTTTCAAAAGCTAAGAGGTAGCTTGTTCCACTGATACTGTATCAACTCTGAAACCTCTGACTTCTGAAAAAACAGACATATTTCATTAAATTTTTTTCTTTATAGCTTGGGATATTATTAATCAGAAACATAAGAAAACTTAGATGCAGTTTATAAGATTATTTAGAAATACATACTTCGTTGCAGAAAGATTACACACAAGACAAAAGCAGCCATTATTTTCTTGCTGCAGCTTGTATAACAATACAAGGGGGTTTTGTTCAAGGACAGCCTGACTTCAATGAAATGAGGCATTTTTTTTAATCTTTCTTTATAATAAAACATACCAAATCCAATGTATGTACATTTCAGGATGACCTGAAAAGCATCCCATTCTGACACACTGATGGTGTCGGTACCTTCCCAAGTCATCAGCATCTGTTTTCAAATTAAGCTAAGACTTGGTTCTTCCCTCCCATTTTATCTTTTTCTCAAGTTGTTCCCTGGAGACCAGATATTCAGAAACTTTTTGGAGTAAATGTGGTGGCAAACATCACTCTTGATAGTGGTACCTCTCAGAACTATGTAAGTCTGTGTATCATTTTGAAGTCAGTTTGCGAGCTGCAGGCTTAAAATAAAATATTTTAGACCATTTAGACCATTTTAGACTATTTAGACTATTAAAATAATTCACAATCATTAAATGTGATCCTGCCTGGGACTTGTACATGTTACTACAATAATATTAATAAATATTATCAACATTATTGAATATACTTCCCGTAGGTCTGATACTGACTTTAATGACTTCACAGAATCTAAATGGAGTCAGCTTCATCCTTGTAGCGAGTTTATATTCTCCATAGATCTTTTTAATTATATCATATGCTCACATAGCAAGAAAATGCAATTATTTATTTCTTTGTTCATTCATTTTTCATGCATCATTAAATAAAGCATTGTGGCTAAGCTGTTATACTTATTTCAGGATTTATTTATTTCAATCACACAGGGTTATTCCATGTACTTAAAATATCAGACACTGTTAATTTATATGATTGTGCATTATTTATAATCAATAACTGATACTATCACATCTACATTTCCCTTTCTGAATATGCTAAATCTCAAGCACTATGATCAGTCTACCCAAAAATTTGCAAATACCTGTAAGAGTCTAAATTCCCACAGCAAAACAGAAGTGATACAGTTTGTTTCCACAGTGCTGTCCAAAACAAAAGACAGGGCTACTGTTGGGTGGGTTTTTATTTCCTGGAATTATTTTTTTTGTGGCTGTAGCTCTGAATCTAATGTTAATCAGTAATAAAGTGAATTCCTTTTGACAGCTCCTTAAAATGAGGAATGTTCCTCCAAAATGAAGCCATATTGCTCTCATAAAGTGAACTCTATCTGACAGCTTGCTGACTTTCTGTCAAGGAACATACACTCACTTCTGGGGAGCTGAAGTTTATAAAACAAAAGAGCACATAACTGAGTTTTGCAAAATGTACATAGCAATCTCAGTTTGCCCAAGAACAAGATGCTGAATTTGCATACATGCACATATATGCAATTTAGATGTTCAAATGCTAGACTTTGTATAAGACTTTAGAACACTTTCAGCACCTGTTTTAATAAATTTGGTTCACCTTGACTCACAAAAGAAATTAAATGGGTTGGACTGGATGCACAACACTCATATTGTGGATATGTTACTTTACAGCGGGAATCTGAGCTGCTCAGACAGCTAATACACATTTTGAGAAGGGCATAAGAGCCATAGCACCTCATGGGTCTCCTTCCAGACTATTTATCCATAAATCTAGATGGTACCTAACAATACAGTCTACCCAAATGCTTGCTCTCCTGTTTTCATTTCACCTGCAATAAATACATTTTAATTGAAACAGTTTAACACCGATGCACTATAAATTACAGTAGCAAAGCTATTCAATATCCAAAATTCCAGAAGAAGGCACAAACATAAAATTATGCAGCGACTCCGAGACACCATTTAGAAAGGAACAAAGCAGTTGTGTCAGGAGAACTTTTACCGAGCAATGCACCAACTTGTTCTATCTCTTTCCCCTACTATAAAAAAAAGGTGGATCGTTACGCATTGAGAAACATGGCTGTCCTTTCAGTTTTCTGAGCCACAATGACCCAAGCTGCAGCCTTCCGTGTCAATCATCAGGCATATGTTAAGAATCACAGTTCTCAGTAAAACAGGTCAGAAATCAATGAGTCAGCTGACAGTGAGAAAGTGAAACAGCAGAAGAAATTCCATTTTAAAAGACTGATAATATCCTTTTACTTAAAGTAGATTCTGGTTTCCCCGTCCTTTGTGGTGATGTGGTTATTGAGGCCAGGTACCTTCAGTCAAACAAAGCATAGCATTTTGTAGAATACCTGTAGAGTTATAGCTCTTTAAGGGACCCTTTTGGATACCTCTCTTGGAACACAAAAAAAAATGCCAAAATAGGCCTTTTTTTACAATTCCAACCATAAATAACGCTCAAGTGATCTACATTCCTTATGTAGGAAAGAGACCAAAGAAAGGCAAAAGGTTAAGCTCTATATATAACATCCAAAAATACAGGTCCTTTTTACTAAAAATATAGGATACAAGGTCTGCTGCAACTACTGGAGTTTCACAAAAAGAAACCTAATATTTTTCACCTTTCCTTTTCAACTCACAGAGCTACCGTGGCCTGGCATTGGGAAGTGGATTTACTTTTCATGAGCAAGAAGAAAATGTCAGAAGTGTTGCTATATTAATGCCCATGGGGTTCCTATAAAATAAGTTCAAGAACACATGTATTTTGAAAAGCATGACTGATTCTCAGCTGTCATAGCTCCCTGCCAATGAATCTTCAGCCAGTGGAGAAGTTGTTAACCAAGTCAGAAGAATCTTATATAGATATTTCTGGAACAAAATTTATCAGATCCTTCAAAAAAAATATTTAATCTTGAATTAATATTTCATTTTCCTTCAGCAAAATAGCTAGATGAAGTATTTAAAATGAAATTTTTCACTTTATCTTTTCATAGAAATGTTTTTTCAACCGAAATGAACTGTAATGTATTTTCTTTCAACTTAAAAAGTAAATATTGCAACAGATGTTCTGATTTTATCTTGGTTGAGTGAAATAAACATTGTTTTGTGTTCATGTCACATGATATTTCAAAATTCTGTGGTTTTGGTTATATTGCAGAACAGGAAAAAAGTCATGTCTGTGTATATTCCCAGGGGAGAAAAAAAAAAAAAACAGCAAAAGAAACCCCCAAGCCTATTTCACATTCAGCCTAACTAAGCAATTTCAGTGACTCATTCATTAATCTTACCTGAAGGTGGGAGGACAAGGAAGGGGAGAATGAGAAACTTCAGAAGTGCCATTTGGTACAACACCCCAGTAAATCTCTTCAGACTTAGGTAGAATTCTGGGCTTTCTAATTTTAAAAGGGGCAAGAAGGTGCTAAAATTCTTCTGCTTTCCTCCCAGGTTCCAGTTTCTCCATATGTTAGGAAGATTATTACAGAATCATAGAATGGTATGGGTTGGAAGTGACTTTTAAAGGTCATCTATTACAATGCCCCTGCAACAAGCAGCGACATCTTCAACTAGATCAGGTTGCTCAGAGACCCGACCAACCTGACCTTGAATGTTTCCAGGGATGGTGCATCTACCCCCTCTCTGGTATTCTACCAAGCAGATCCCTGAAGAGGCCAAAGTCTGCCCTCCTGAAGTCGAGGGAAGGGAGCTTATGAAAGTCTTTCAGTAAAAGATTAGGATACTTTTTCTCCATACCAGTCTGAAGTTGGGTCCTTCATATGATGTTAAATAAATATTTTCAGCTTAGGCTTTTTTCCTTTGCACTAAATATCATACAAAAGGCCTTTTACCTTGTCTTTTTGTAGTCAAGAGAGTCATTGCCTTTAGTAAAAAATTTTCAGTGCCCTCAATGTCCAGTAATTCTTCTTCTGGGCATTGGATCTTATTATAGTTCAATTTGTAACTATCTTTTTTGTTAAATCAATTAGCTGAATGTTCTTTGACAATTCCTAACGTGTTTCCCAGACCAGACTACAGATCATTCTAGTATCTTTTCTCTGAACCATTTCCAATCTTTGTCTTTTCAAAACAGACTCCAAAAGTAGGCTATCGTGGCTTAACTTTTTTTCAGATAGTGCTTCAAAATGTGAGCATTTCTAATGGAACATGAACTATAGTGTGATGGTTAGGTATCATCAGTGGTCTTGTAGTTCTTCTGCAAGATATAGTGAAGAGATTCACAAATCTTGAATTTTTACTCTTTTCTATGTGCAGCTTGTGCCTCGTATTTCTACTAAGTTTAGCACACATCCAGAAGTAAGTAATGCTTGAAGTACAGAGTATTACTCCATTTTGCAAATATGGCAGCATCAAGAGAATTCCTCTAGTCTTTGTAAATTTTGCACAAAAATAACATCTCCTGGTGAGATTTTATGGATTTTCTTTTTCTGTAAGGAGCTTACAAATAGCTCCATTCCTTTCTATGCCTCTCTAAACAAACAATGTAGTGCTTTGGTTGTCTTTATTGTAAGACTTGAATGTGAAATGGATTCCTGTAATAAGACTAACAGGTTACGATGGAAACCAGTTATTTCTGAAGGCCAAGAGAGTCTTGCTTTTTACAGCATTACGGTGATGGCAGTCTCAGTAGTCTCCTTCTCTATTTAAACAGCAAAAAAGTTAGGAACTCCTTGCGTTTGGGATTATTTTCTTATAGGATCAGTTATAAAATGAAGATCTAGACTTGTAATAAGATTTTCAATATCCCTAAAGTAAGTTTCCTTTCTATCTGGAGATATGCAATTTGCTTTAATTAGATGGAAACAAAGCTAAAAGCTTTGCCAAAATTTCTTTGCATTACTGTAAAAGCAAACTTGGTGCTTTTTTTTGCCTATTTGGTTGATTTAATTTATCATATTCCGGTTTCTTTAGAATGGCATAGTAGAATTTTCACCTGCAGCAGCAGCCCTGACTTTTACGCTTATCCAGCTTCTACATCTTTGCTGTGTGTTTAAATTCTTTTCAAGAGAATTTGGAAATAAGCCTGGACATAACACCATTTGAGTGATTCTTTTACGGTGCAAATATCTGCTCCTTAATGTCACTTCTGAAATAGCAATGCTTAAAAAATGAAATCAGTTTACATAAAAAATGTCAATTAGTTAGTGCTGTAGGAAACATTGCAACTTAAGACTACAACACTTTATTCTTTTGAAGAAATTCGCTCAACCTCTATAAGGTATTTGATCAGGTAAGACATTTATTTATGTTTGAATTGGCAAATGCAGTCACCCAGATAATTAAGTAGCTGAAAACTATTGATCTGTTAGGCATAATGTGGTCAATGTCAGAAATGTTTACTGGAGTAACGTTAACATTAATACATTCTATTCCCTTGTAAAATTATTGGGTTAGGTCTTAAGATCACATCTCTTTCCAATAATCTTGAAAGATTCAATAGAATCCTAGTTCCTTCTATTTGTGAGGAGTGAGGCAACTAAAAAATGTTTAATATAAGTTTATTTTTGAAGCCTGTAAGAATATCCCTTGAGATATGCTCAGCATGATACTGTAATATCTGTCGTGATCAGTCTGGTCATGAATTTCACAATAAGTTTGTGAAAGATACAGTAGCATTAATTAAGAGTCTGTGGCCACAATAAACATTTAGAGCCGTTAACACAGACACATCAAAATATTGGTATGAAAAATTCTTTCTACACAATGTGCCAGAAAAGGTACTTGTAGTGCTAGTTTGGCATGTCACTATAGATACCACGTTTCGATCACTAGAAATAAATTTGAATCTTCATGGTAAAACTAGTCACTGACAGCAACAGCAAAGATTCTTTGCTTTCAGCAAGGCTATAACTTGTGACTTTTCATTGCAAAATCAGATTACTAGTTATTTCTAAAAGTATTATTTAAAAATTGCTAATTCATTTAGACCAGGCAGACCAACCAGTTTTTCCAATTGATTTATTTCTGTTGTACGTACTTTCTCTCTACATTTCTGCATTATCATGAACTGGATGACATCAAGCATCGTCATTCTATAAGTTGGCACCCAAATGTTTCTACTGATTTGAAGTAAGGATTATATTTGCATCTTCCAGACTCTATCTATAAAATCCCAAGTGATATAAAGAAGGCAAACAGCTGATGGTTGTTAACAGTCTTATTAAGTAAAGGAACTAAGGGGTCATAAAAAAAGCCCAAGGTGCTGGTTCAACAGAAAGAGCTGTGGAGCTCCTTACCAAAGACTGCATGCTAAAAATCCACAGAGGCTCAAGAAGTACCTGGCTTAAATCATAGCAAAAGATCTGTGGCGGTCTATTAAGTACGAAAACATTCCCATTGAGTCAGAAAGTCCCTGAACTGCAATTTGTTTGAGAATAGAGGAATAGCCTGGGGAACTATTACTGCATACTTGTGCTTCTATTTTTTCCTAGACCTCCACTGTGGACCGTTGTCAGAGAGTCATGATACTGAGCTAAATAAACTTTTGTGTGAACTACAGACCATTTTGGTTTTCTTACATACAAACAATATCACCTGGCACCTATATTTCTAGTTTTACTTCTATTTACTTGAAGTAAGACTACTGGAAAAAAGAATGAATCAAAATTATTTATATTTATTTAATTATTTACATTACTTAAAATTAAGATATCAGATACTTGAATGTCCTTTAAATACATTTTCACAAAGTTTTTATTTGCATTTAGGGATTATTTTTGCCCATTTGATTTTTAGCCCATTTGAATTCACCTTTTTTTTTAAAATTAATTTGTATAATTTCTTACTGTTTCTCTCAATGCATAGAAGATGTCTTTTCATTTGTTTCCCCAACAATGGAGCTGTAGGTTTGCTTGTCTTGTTACTGCGTCATTCCACAGAAGGTTCACGTCTGTGCAAAGGATAAAGTCTTTATTTTAAAAACCACATTTAACAAGTAGCAATAACAGCTACCACAAAGTTATCAAGACAAAAGCTTCATTAGCCACCTTTGTCTGCAAACTTTCTATGGCTGGAATGTCTTTCCTCTATGCAAATAACTGCATTAAGACTGAGGATTTTTTCAAAGTCTTCATTATTTTTGTTATAGGCAAAGAATTAATATAAATTTTAGTGAAATATTACTTCTCCAACTGCATTATAGGCTTGTACATCCAAAATATAGACCCTAGAAATGACCGTATCCTCTTGTAATCTGATGTTTAACACTATAAGCTCCTGATTTCACTCTAACCTACATTTTCACTAGACCCCTCCTCTCAATATTGATATGTGATGTCTCTTCTTAAGTCTGACAAATTCAGCACCCAACACAAGTCAATCCTGCCTGTCATTCACAACTTAGGCATCTCTTTCACCTAACTCACCTCTAATGTCTGAACTAACAAGTGTACTCTGAGCACACCTACTTCCACACAGACGTAGACAAAAAGAAAAGTCAGCGACAGCACCTTTTTTTTTTATATCCCAATACAACTTGGGATATAGGAGACTTCAGTTTACATTTCTGGTCTGGAATAGACTACTCAGACTAGAAATTCCCAGATAGTTGTTCTATATCCCATTACACAAGGTCAAGAGATTAAGTGTAAGCATCATACAAAATGTAAGATCATCACAATCACCTCTCCCTCCTCCAATCTTTTCCAAGAAAGTTCAGCACCAAACATCCTTTCAGCTAGGGTATGCATGCTCATCTCCTCTCTTCAACATTTCCCAGTGGTTATCAGCAACCCACTCATGTGGATCAGTTCAGCACTTACCTGAGTTCTGTTCTTTGACTCATTTCTCCCCGTGCACTGGAGTTTATGTTTTAACTTCTGGAACAGCATCTCTAAGTTAGACATGGGGATGCTTAAGTCCTCTTCATATATTCCCCCCCTTACTGTCAAATATTCCTTTCTGTGATGACAAGACCGTGAACTTTATTCCCTGTTAAAAATTATAGCCCAGGTCAAAAATTTTACATCTTTGAGTTTTACTCCTGAGCATGCTTATTAGTTTTCTTGGGCCTGATTCTTGTTTTACCACATAAAATGGAAAAATGGTAAAATGGAGACATCTATGGAGGGAGCAACACCCATGTACAACAGAAGGCAAGGAAGAGTAGACACGTACTCATTTGCAATAATCTTTTTAAGTTTTGTCATCTAACATTAAGATGCATTGAATGCTCTATAGTTGAGATGAGTCAGATCCAAAGCTCAGGTATCCCACTTCATTAGTAAAGCCAGCCTATGACGTGAAAGGCAAACAGGGGCTATACGATGACAAGAATTAAAAAATGGATTATCTAAAAGAAAGTAAAAGAGCATAGGATGTAAAAGAGCATGGGAAGATGTATCTTCTGAGTCAGCACAGTCTAAGTTTCTGAGCAGGCAGATTTCACATTCAGTATCCACAGCTGAATGAGCTGTCTTGCAGAAACTTTGATTACCATCAGTCCAGACATGATGCAGAAAGCACCATCTCTCTGGTGATTTTTGGAGATTGGCTTTGTCGTTGCAGCGATGCTCTAAGTGTAACCTTGTACACCCCAGCACAGGTACTATCATCTACCTGAGGAATATGCAGTCAGCTTAGCCCATAAATGCTGTTCCTAAAGGCAACAATGTAAGTTTTTGGCCATGAAGTTCTGTATATCACAATAATACTAATTTTGAATTTGTTCCCCACTGTTGTTTTTTTTTTTGTTTTGTTTTGGTGTCCATGGTTTTGGGTTTGTTTTTTGTTGGTGGTGTTTTTTTTGGTTTTGTTGGTTTGGGGGTTTTTTGGGGGGGTTGGGGGGTGGGGTTGGAGAAAGCTATTACAGTGATCAGATCCAGTCTGAGATCTTCAGTCAGGTTCTAAGCTTAATTGTGACTGATAAAGAATGCCACAGAATATAAGCACCTTATACTGGAGAGAAAAAAGCATACAAATTGATAATCTAACAGCTAGATATAATCTATCAGCTAAATTTAATCTCTAGACTTTAGCAGATTTTTGTGTACTTAATATCTCTGCCCTGTTATTTTTCATCTATTATAAAAAATGTAAAAGCCAAACAACACAGAAGCTTTTCCACTCTTGAGACACACATCTCAACCTCAGTAGTGTCTGCATCAAGTTCTCCCACAGAGTTAAGAAACAGCTTTAGTGGTTTTCCTTCAGATGCTTGCTCTTTTGAACTCCCAGATTTAAGAGAGAAGTTCAGTTTTCCCTAGCAGGCTGGTTTATTTTTGCTGTACTGTTGCCAAGAAGAAATATACTGTGCTTGTTTTTAGCTAGCACCCGTAACACAACATTGCAGTGTCTTCAACTTCCTTCCTATCTTCTTCAGCCTCAGTGGAAAAATTTTTGATCAACATCCAGGCTTACAAAAGAGCCACCTACTTAAGGAAACATTCCAAGAATGGATTTGATCAAAAATGAAAGAAAGGAGAACGACTTTTCACTAGGGCTTGGTCTCCTGAATCCCCTAAAACACCATTTCCTGTCACGTTGAATGCATTCACAATTCTTCACCTTTCCAAGTTATTATACCTAGTCAGTGACAGAGAAATTTCCATGGTATTTTTAGCATTTTAAAATAAATTTTAGATTCATTTAAGATAATTCTAGGAATAGAGTAATGAAAAATTGTATGTGCCCGAGCAATTTATAGTTCAGGTTGTTGTTTTGGCAGAGATTTGTTAAAAGAAATATCTTAAATCTCCTACAAAAAATTAGAATTAAGCAACAGGGAAACTACTGTGAGATATTCAAGACAATGGAACATTAAATCCAGGCTTATATTGTTAGTACTAAACTACAATAGCAGCTGTAATATATAACTTACCAAATGACAGTATAATTTTTTGTTGGTGGACTCAGAAAGTGAAAATGTATTTTCCCCAAGTATTGCTAATGCCTGTTCTTATATTTCAACCAATAAATAATTTCTCTCCAAAGTATGAGCCTTTCCTAGAAAAGAAGGTAGAAGAAATAACAATGGGGAAAAGAATATCAGGAATGTTCTTGGACTGTAAATTCCTTAAAGAATTGTGGTTTTATTGGGGGAATATTTTTTAATCAGACTTTTTACAGATTGGGATTGTCTTACACGATTTTCAAATGTCAACAGTTGACTGCAATTAAGAAATAGGGCGGGAGGTGGTGGTTGTGTTAACTAATAGATAAAGAAGAGGAGACCATTTGCCTCCTCGAACCTCTGCATGGAATTAGAAAGCATTTCATTTTCCAGTTACTTTGATTTTGGGAGTTGAGGGACAAGAGTAATATCCTGCACTAGTTCACCTCCTCTTTATTTCAATTTCACTATGTTAGGTAAGCTATTCAAAAGCTTAATCTATTTCTATACAAAAATAGCTTTGGGGATTTATGTGTGTTTAATCCAGGAGGGCTTTGGCAATACAAATTATTAGTTGTAGCATTAGTCAAAGTATTTATTTCCAAAATAGTTTTTGATATTAAAATAACTTTTTAAGTCCAGGTTAATATTTCTCTTGAAATATTCAGAATTTTAATATTTCAACCCTAAAGAATTTCAATTGTTTCTCTGAAAAATTAAATTAATAAAAAACTCATACCAAGACTAAAAAGTTCAGAGTATTAGATAATACTGAACTTTTCAAATTTTTCATCAAGACAACTTTTTTCTTTTATCATTTTTGTCAATATTTCCAGATTAATAACTGCAACTGGCTGACCTGCCAAATTGAGTATTGCTAGCAATACCTACTATGATTTCACTGCCAAAGACTATAACTGTAAATATTTACAATGTTTTCCTATTATGCTGGCAGATGACTGCTAGGAAACACACTGGGTTCATTTTTCACTCTTGTTATTTATTTGTTGTGTAAAGAATGATTCATGTCATGCCAGTCTGCATTCATACTCAGTTTTGTGATAGATTCTTCTGCACCAAGTAACATCACTCTGTTTTCTGTCAGCTCTAAAACCATTCTGAGCTAGCATACCTTGAGACAACCTGTGCAGCCAGTCAAATATACGGTATCTTGTGAAGGATGAAGGTAGAAGTGATTCTCCGTCCTTGGCAGTATCTATGACACATGCCTAGTTCAGAGCACCAGAGACCATGGTACCGTATGGCTCATTAAGGTATCTCTCCTCATTCTCTCTTCTCTTTCTGCAAACATGACAGTTGTAGGAGAGTGTTATATATCCAACAGATAATTGGTACAAGGTTCTAAGTTGCCTTGATCTTGCACAGACTTGGAGCTTGTCAGCACACTGTCACTGCATTCCGGCAGAGCTCTTATTAGTTAACTGTACTTGACAGCACCTCAGAAACTGTATATTTTAAGTTTAAGCAGCTTGACATGATAAAGGTTATCATTTTCTTTTCCTGGATAATTACTGTCAGTATTGATAAACATGTATTTCTTCTCCAGTCCATCAGAAGACTGATGGGAATAAGTCAAGAACACGTCTTTCTATAGTTTAAATTTTAAAGTTCCTGATACTTTGCAGAATCATTTATTGTTGAAATCTTTGGATGGTAATGTAATTATAGGCCTCTATATACATATATGTATATATATGTGCATCTTTACCCATTTGACTACTATCTCTCAGCTTTCACAGTATGAATGAAGACATATTTGATATGAAGAGGAGAGAGAATTCCAAGAACCAGGACTGGATTTTTTTTTAACTTCCTGTGCTTTTATTTATTCATGTATCTATCTTTCAGTCTATCTATTTATCTAGTGCTTTGAGCCTCAAACACTACAGTTCTTTCTCGTCAGAAAAAATCGCGCTGCTGAAGGAATTTGTTCGTGTAATGACTCTGAAGTAGGACAGAAGGGACAGCTAGGCTTAAGCGAGGTGATTGACAACCTTATTTTGTGAGCTGCCCCGCTGTTTTCTATGTGCATTTTCCTGTACTATGGACTTTAAGTACTGGTACCTGAATACGGTCATAATCAGTGTAGTTAAACTCAGCAAAAAACTGTGGTACAGGATTGTTAAAAACTTTTGGGTAATCAGCTACACCTGTTCAGCAACGACAAGCAAAGGGGAACTACTTAAAGTCACAGGTGGAAAAATACAAGGATTAAACTAGTATAACATCTTGACAGAGGACTCCTAGCAGTGAATGGCTGTCACAGCTGGTCTTCCAACTTTTCTGTGTGCTTATTAACACAGAGTAGCTGAAAACAATTCCTTGAAGTGGACTCTTTCTAGTGAGGTAATAATCAGGTATCTCTGAATTTTCTGATGTGATATTCTAGAGACTCCAGCCTACATTTTCAAAAGTGACTGGTGATTTGAGGTAGGCAAAGTGAGAAAGTTTAGAGTGAAAGACTGACTATCTGCTCTCTGAAAACCAGACCTTTATAGCTTCCTCAAACTATGCATCTGAAAAATGAGGAACACATTACTCAGAGGTTATTTGTGGAAATGCAGGAACCTGACTTCCCACTCGCAGAGGAGATATTTTACTTTGGTGGCAGGAACGGATGACTTTGATAGAAGTTGTGAAAGGGTTGGACTGCCAAAGGACTGGTCATGTTACTTCAGAAAAGGAGGATCAATCATTCTGCTCTCAGGGAAAGCGTTCTGCTGTCATGGAGTGCTGTATGAGAATAAAAAACAATATCTGCATGATATTGGTGCAGGAGTTTGATGCATGCTTCCTGAGAAAGTGGAAGCTGAGGAAGAATAGTCACCTTTAGGAATCAAACTTCCAAACAACAGACAAAAAGGAGATTGATTCAGGACATTTTGCTCACCTCTCTGCCCTCTGCACTCAGTTCCTGTGGCTTTTAGTTACATGTTCTAGCACGTGCATAGCATGGGTCTAAGCTATGATGTGGAAAATCAAATCTATATCATGGTATCATGACCAGCCACAAATCCATTTAGACAGCTCTAAGTGAAAGATGTTATGTTTGCAGAACTAGTAAGAAAGATTTGAATAGCTCAGTTCCTCAAAACAAACAGGTTCCTTTTTGATAAATAGTCTTTAATGCACTGAAACAGAACCTCAGGAACTATAAAAATAGACAAAATAGGGAGAAATGGGAAATCTCTATTTGAATTTATTTTATTAGGAAAAAAAGTGAGAGAGAAACAGAAGTAGGGGAGAAAGAGGGTGGCACACATATTACAGGGATGATTGATTTAGGAAATACATCTGATGGGAAGGAAGTCTGGTAGGTTTAGCATTCCATATTTTAACAGCGTCTAGGAAACTTCAATAACATGGCATATTTTTAATAGCATTTGGGGGTAATATTGTTCCACACACATTTTTATTTGGTATAGAAGAATTTATAACAAGAAATAAAGACCAGCCTGTGCAACTTCTAAGAAATTATTTTAATATTTATGCTGTATACAATCTGTTAGTTTTATCTGCTGTGTTTACATAATAAACACTGGGCAGTAAAGTAAAAACTATTGTCTTTGCTTGAAAATGCTCTCTACAATCACAGAGGAATTAAAAACAAAGAAAGAATGCTGAGGGTAGAATTTGCCTCTTAAAGATAACAAAACTCATGGGATGGTGCACGTATCAAATATTTCACAGCTTATTAATTATTTCTCATCTTCAGCTATAAAGAAGCTTGTTCATAGCATATTTGACATTGAAGAAGGCCAAATTAAGTGCCATCAGGGGCTTCCTGAGGGGATTCTTCCATAAAATTGGATATATTCGTAAAAAGCTTTAAATCCAGAGACCTACTGTACATCATCTAGCAAAATAATTTAACCAATTATTTGCTCTGTGGACATGTACCAATGACCATGAAGTTTTCTTGATAAAATAATTAAAATATCTCTGAAAGCAGCTGGCTACACATTTCAACTACTTGAACACACGGTTCTCTAATGATTTACATAACACTGTATTTTAATGGGAACTGAAATTAGCTATTCTCCCTCTACTGTCTGATAACTTTGTAAGCCTCGTCTTGTACATTTGTGTGATAGGTTTTGAGCTGATATACTTAACCATTTTGAGGGAGACACTTTCCTAGTATTTGCAAAATTAAAATAGCTGTCTGTGATGAACATACAGTAAATGATAAACTAGTAATTTTAAAAGAAAATAATGAATAGATCCTGAAAACCAAAAGATCTTAATTTTTAAGGCAAGATTCAGGGATCAAAAATAAAAAATAATTTTTAAAAAAATATTTTTTCACTATTACATATTCAGAAGAACATGTTGCTTTTCCTCCCCTGTTTAGTTCCTAGTTTCTTTGGAAATTGAGATGCTTTTGAATATATATGCAATATTTTCTCTTTTTAGTTTCTTTTCCTGAACACAGTACAGTTACATTTTGATTTGTTTTGATTTGTTCCTTCCCCCCCATTATTGAAGAATATTTGAAATGGCAGATATCACACGACGTGTATAGAAAAAGACCAAATTCAAGCTTTATTTCCTTATTTTTTCTTATATATTCTATTCATTTTTTCACTTAAAAGTTCAGAAATTCCCACTTATAATGAACATTACTTGGGCTTAATTCTTGCATTATTAACAACAAAATAAAAATAATATATATAACTCAAAAATTCTGAGGGATGAAGTCCTTATTCTTAGTGGCAAACAGTTATTCAAACATGTAACTTCCCTGATAGGATTACTCAAAAAAAGTAAATGATTTGACATGCACCTAATGGGTTTACAGTCTGGTTCTAAAAGGGGAATATTAAATTAGAATTAAGTAAGCAATCTTTTTAATAGTAATGTTTAACTAGTTCTATTGAATAACATAAATCATACTGATTAAAAACAATTACATAGGAGAGCAACTTGCAGAAACATTTCTCATGGCCTATGGTTGGACCACTTCTCATAATTTTTTGTTTTCTTATGGTCTAAGGTTGGGTTTTAGTAAAGTGGCTTGAGATCCCATGATGCAAGTAACACGTAAATCCGCAATATCAATATAGACTAAGAGATGAACAGATTGAGAGTAGTCCCATGGGGAAGGACTTGGGGATACTGGGGAAAGAAAAATTGGACATGAGCCAGTAATTTGTGCTTGGAGTCCCGAAAACCAATCATATCCTGGGCTGCATGCAAAGAAGCATGAGCAGCAGGTGAAGGGAGGTGATTCTCCCCCTCTGCTCTGCTCTCGTGAGTACTGCATCCAGCTCTGGGATCTCCAGCACAAGAAAGAGATGGACCTGTCAAAGCAGGTCCAGCAGAGGACCATGAAAATGGTCAGAGGGTTGGAATACCTCTCATATGGAGCACAGCTGAGAGAGTTGGGGTTCTTCAACCTGGGAAGGCTCTGGGGAGAACCAGATAGAGGGATCTCCCTTCTTTTGTTGTTTCTTTTAGTTATGCTGATCTGCTAGTAAGGTCCAACTGCTTTGATAATATTTGAATCCAAATCAGGTTTTCCTTTGACTCTTAGATGACGCTGCTTTGGGTACCCAATGTCACCTCAAGACACTTGACAGAATTATCCTGGTGGATATTCCAATTGCTATCCACCTTGTGGATAAAAAGGACAGAAAGGAAAAGAGAATGAACAGTAAAAGAGAAATACATACAAATCTTTGGAAATTACTTATTGCCTCATATGTCTTTACAGTTGGTATTATCAATGGTAACCTTTGTGATTTATAGTGACTGGCAAGTGATTGTAGAACTTTGAAATTTTATATCAGTTCAACCACCACAGTATATACTGAATTTTGAGAGATGAAAAGACAAATTTGACATGAACTATGAAGACTATTCCCAGATTTGCCACTAGGCATAATGCAAACTCTCTCTTTACCAATAATGTCTTATTGTCTCCTGGCAAAGGTTTGACATTTGTTACTTTATATCCTGCTCATGAGCAGCATGCTATAAGTAATTATTTCAATTACATCATCTAAACAGACACTAGGGAGCTTTGTGTCAACTTTACAAAGTATAATGGACAATGTCATATGTGACAGTGCCTACCAGAAAAAGATTCTCGCGGGTGTTGAATGCACTTCACTCATATTTTCAGTAACAATAAAAAAAATACAAAGGAGTTAAAAATAACATGAAAGAAATGATCTAACAATTCACATGGAAAGAGAAAAGAAAGAGATGTGGTCACAAACATCTGACCTGCACAGTTACATTTCCCGATAAATTCAGAAAATGTCACAGATGAAATATCCAAAAGAAGTATAGTTCCTCTATATGCTTCTTTCAGACTGCTAAATGCTGTATTCCCCACTTAATATACCACTATCTTTAACAGTGTAGCCTTTTTTTTTAATCCAGCCTTCTTTACGCTTAGTTTAAATCTATTTTGTCCTGCTCTTAAAGCATTTCTGTGACATTATACACTTTCCTGTATCTGGCTCTTTTATTTAAAATAAGATGGCTAAGCTGTGATAGGACAAGTCCAAATTATCTAGGTATTAGCCTGACAAACGGAGAGTGGCAGCAAGTGTATAATTTCAATATCAGCAGCAGCTGTCTAAGGGAAGTAGATAGCTAGGATCACCTGAGAAATGCATAGAGAGTTGGGACAATACTAGGACAGGCAAAATTAGAAGGATAGAATAGACTGGGACAGTTGAGAAATTTGCATAATAAAATAATAGGAGAGACAAAGGAGTTAGTAGGGGAATGTACTTGTTAGCTGTTCTACTGAAAAATAAGTCTAGGGAGGGTGGTAAAAAAAAGTTTGACGAAAGGAAAGCTGGCAGGTCTACTGAGACGTTTCCATGAGAGATACCAGTGTGATTGCTGGACCAACGTTTGTAAGGAAGGTCTTCAAAGAGGCAACCAAAATTAAAATTAACCCCAAATAATCTCTAGGAAGTTTAAGTTTGTACCAAATGTACCAAAAAGCTTTGCTGGACCTGAAGAGAGTATTGCATAATGAAGAATCTTTTTGTACTGCCTTTTTCTCAATCTAAGGTACTCACTTCAGATTCTCATGCACTCTGCTCTTTATCCAGGTTCTGGTGGGCTAATACTACATCATGTAATTAGGTCATTCACAATCTAAACGTATCTATTGAAAGCTTTACAATCCTCAGAGTGTTGCATAAAGGATTATGCACAAGAGTAAGGAAAAAAGCAAATTCCGGATTTCAAAAACTTCGTTTAAAGCTGACTGAGGGATGCTGAATTTAGTGACAGATTAAACTTTGTAAGAAAGTTGCTTTGAAAGTCAAGATATTTTATTTTTTTAGTCTAAAGCATCTCATTTAAAGTTTATTTTATAGTAATGACGGAGGCTTTAAGAAACTTCTAAGTAGAAAAAATGTTGGTTTATGTGGAATGAATGAACTACCTATATCAAGCCCCCAGCTATGTTTTATTGTTTTCCCAAGCAGGAAAAAAGTGTTCGACGTGATACAGGATCAGTGGGTTTTTTCAGTTTGGTCAGGGATCAAAGAATTAATTATTCATGCAGCTGTGTAAGAAATTCTTATTCAAGCTACCTAGCTACTCCATCTGGCCTTGAAGGAGTAAATAGAGATATAGGTTTCTTAATTCTTCTAGGAATAAGTAGAAGGGACGAATCTTTAATTCTTTAATGTCCATTGATTGATACAGGATTGGGGGTTCTACAAGGTATTGTAAAATTACTGCCAATGTCCAGAGGAAACAGTTGCAGTTGAAGGGCCTAGAAATTTCTTAGATACCATTTCCTAATTGCTATGTTTACATTTATGTATTGCACGTTTGATGCTTTGTTCAGAGCTTAGATTCGTGGTCTTGCATCTTGTTGGCTATTTCAGTATAGTGGGTTCAGACAACATCGTGGATTGATCATAATCATGTGTGGAAAAAAGAGAAATATTTCAGCATAGGATCATATTTGGCCTGGTACACCATTTTTTCCTAAGCAAAATGTTTTGAATATGCTTATACGGAACTACATAGTCAGCAGCCAACAAAATGGTATAAGTGTTTTTCATAGTGAACAAATTAAAATGAAGGGGTGCTTCTTTCTGAGATTCTTGCTTTGCCCAAAAGCCAAAAATGTGAAGACAGACACATAAATATGGCTTCTGTTGTTATTTCTCCCTAGGAAAGTCCAAGGTTTCTTCACATTTACATTTTTGTCTTTATATTTGATTACAAGGCATCATAATGACAATATGCTATGCTAAGATCAGAAGGTCATCTAGTTATTGTTCTCTTTCTGTCTGAGAATATGTAAAAACTTGCTGTTAGTGGCCTGCAGCAGCAAAGTAGATGCTGAACTACTGCTAAGTGACATTAAAAAAGACTGTATTAATATCTAATTTTTTCTCAGTGCAGATATAAATAATATATAAATGCTACAATGGAAAAAGCAGATGCATGATTTGTGCACATTCATCCTTGAGTTCAGTGCAATTTTGCTGTGCATTGACACATTGCAGATTTCTTCAATAATCTCTTTCGTAATAAAGAACTGGATATTGAAGGAGCAAAACCAGAACAATCTAGCTTCCTCCTTCTGTACTCTGAAAACACCTTTGTTTCGGGGGAGCAGTGAAAGAAATCCTGAAAAGATTCAGAAACGCTCAATCTTACTATTGCTCATTTTCTGCCCTAGAAGTTTGAATTTGGGTTGTGGGAATTGCTCTCAGGTTCTCTGTTCTTTATTCCTCTATGTCAGTGTTCACATAGAGAGTAAAACTGGAGAGGCAAACCATAAAGCCCTTAATCACCTCAATTAAACTAGCTGAAGGACAACGGGTTGTAGAACAAGCTGTAGGCTGAACAGAGAAGGGACAAATTCCAATAACATTCTTCCCCATTTCAGAAACTTACACATGCCACTGAGAAAGAAATGAATTTACCTTCTGTTATAGTGACACTAATGTGTTAAACTGATGTCAAAGACATCAGCTTGTGATTCCTGGGTGACTTGAAAAATAGACCCTGTATTCTAAGAGGTCTATGGGTGAAAATAAGGCAAAGAATGGGAGCAGAAAGAATACCCTTTATTGAAATGAAGTAAAATATATTACCTCTCCCCATAAACCTTGTCCTATTAATTCCATGGATGGTGTGTTCCTTTTCTGGAATTTAGATAGTTTATTCCTGCTGCGACTTCAGTCCGTGCTAATTGATAAAAACTGCAAATGCTCAGTCTTCTGACCTGCAGAATTACATAAACACCAATGGATACTGAACAGAGTCTACATCAAATTCAGGATGTATGGTGCCCAGGGGATCACACTAGCTTAGGGCAAACAGAGACGTTGTGTCCAGTTGTGAGTCCATCTCTTACTTTCCGTGACCTGTAGCAAAGGCAGGGTAAGAAAGCAGCATCAAATTGAAGTAAATATGCCTGATGCAAGTTGATAGGTGCTGTTGCAGTCCAGGGAGAACAGTTGCACAGGTCTGGCAAGTAGGAGGCAGAAACAGTACTTCGAAGATGTCTAAGGGAAAGTGGAGAGTTAAAACTGCCTCTGGGAACTAAAAATGTCTCCCTGCCATTCTAGTGACATTATCTAACATACAAAAAATACCCGTAAGTGCAAGTCTTCTATATCATTGACTTACCACAGGATGCTCAGCAAAGTCCTACTGCAAACCCTGCCTTCACATCTCCTCTCCTTTTGTCCCTTTTCAGTCTGCAGCCTTGCCATTGCGTTACTGAAGGTGTAGGCTGGACTGAGCATTCAGCTGCATGCAGAAAGGAAGTTCTTTACAAGGTTTTAAACTGCTGTGATAAAAACAGTGCTGAAATGGTCTGTCAATCCTCCTTTTCTTGGGTGTACAAATATTTTCATGCTTTTTTGTAAGGAGATTAAGTTCACATAAGGGAGAAGCTCTTTGCTTATGGAATTTTTACTAAGTCCTGTTTTCTGAATGTTGTTCAACACTAAAGGACCTCCTTTCTTAGTGTCTGTTATCTATGGCCTGTCCTTGTGCCAACTAGGTGTTTGCTATTAAATGAAACTCGGAAAACATAATCCATGGTGGCAGCTGATAACTTTGAAATGTAATATTTCCTGAAAATACTAATTTAGATAAATGAGCAGATTCCTTTTCAAAATCGTACATGAGATGGATAGGGTACATGACACAGGAGGTTAACTGAAACACTGCAGGAAGAATCTATATGTCTGTCCTATATGCTAATCTTCTAAGGACTGCAACAATTCGTTATAAATATATCAAGTGAATAGAGATTGCTTCTTCCCTGGACTTCTGAATTGGTATCAGAGCAGTAAATGCAGACATTGAGAAGACCTTTTATACATGCTCCTTGAGGCTTTGAGATCCTCAAAGAACTTGAATAATCTTTTGGTTATTTATGCATTGTTGCCATTTCTACAGTGTCAAAGACCATGCATCGGGATAACAAATGATGAATGTTTGTGGGTTTTTTTAACTTCATTATTTCTAAGCCAAATAATAAATGTTGGATCCTTTTAATTTCTTTCTGACCTTTGATATTTTCTCTATCATGTCTTTCTCCAGAATATCTTGCAAATAAATTTCAATTTTAAGCTTTTTTATACTCCTTTTATTATTTACATAATCAAGTCATGAGAAAAAAGATACAGCATGGTCAATACAGTATGGATATTTTAATAAAAGAAATCCATGTTAACGTTAGAATACTGAAATCAGTGGTTCTTCAAATTAGGACTCATCTTATTCTCTTGTTCAAGACACCAGGCTTCCAACTGTCTCATTGCAAAGCAAGTACTATATGATTTGTTCTGGAAAAACGTGCTTGAACTATTTGTAAATTAAACCCTATAATGCAGTTAGTGATAAAGTGTCTACATTGATTGTCCAGGGAATCCTTCTGGCTCTGATGGAAGAATTTCTGCCGATTTAGTGCAATGACATAATATATGATTGTGACAGAATTTAATATGACAGCCTTCTACCATTTCAAATGCACTATAATTGAAAAAATATTGAGTAAAAATAAAATATACTAGAAATAAAAAATATTAGAAATCTAAATTTCATTAGGACATTGCATGTCAAAATTTCTTTTAGAATAGCATATTTTCATTTTTAAAAAATTCTAAGGTTTTTTTGTGGAATTTTAATTTAATTTAATTTATTAAAATAAATATCAAGGCCCATATTTACTAATACTTGAAAACTTCAAGATACTGTCAGAGCTAAAAGGCATGCTTTGTTCTTTCTAGAACAGACTATAGAGCTGCACTTATAATTTTGAGGAAATAATTTAAGACAAGGATTTGGCCAGGAAATTAGTTCAGTGAAGTCATAACTTTTAGCTGCAGGTAAAAAGGAAGATGTAACAGGGGACTCATTAAACAACTTAGTCAAGTTATTACTGAGAAATATTAACGTACCTGAGCTAAATTTGTCAAAAGTGAAGGATCAGAAACTATTGACACCTTGCCAAAAAGGTGAGACCAGATGGCTGGGATCTTAACCCACAGAAGAAAGATAAGTAGAGAAAAAGACAAGCTTTCAACAAATGTTATCACTAAAATGTCAGGATTCTTTTTCATTCCTATTTTTCTCAACTCCAACAGAATAACCTACATCCATAGGCTAAGTAAGATTCAGTACAATTGGAGATGGGTAAATCATTAGTCCTTTACAGAACTGCAAAATTTATAGTACTTCTAACTGCTCTTCTCTTTCCTCAGTTTTAATAAATATTTTCAGTATTATTTTTATTTTTTTATACACAGACAATTGTATACATATTCAATAGATATAATTTGTAATTCAGCATATAAAATACTTTTAATGATGGCTTTGTATTTATGGATCTGATGCAAAAAATAAGAAACTAAACAGAAATTACTAAAAATTACAATTACTTTATTGAGATCAAAATTTCAAAAATATGTGGTTTTTATTGAACAAGATGATACATTTTACACAGTATATTTAGTTTTAAAAGTTTCAGTTAAACTATTTGGGTCATTGAATGGCTAAAATCAAAGTAAAAGTTATTTCCAATTTAGATTGGATACAATATTTTTTAAAAAGGTTATTTTTTGCGATGTAATTCCATTCTGTTAATAGTTGACTGAAAGAGCTAAATCCTCATCTACCTCGAAGTCGAAATGCATCTAGGACAAAGAACATTTTGCTATAGACATATGAAAGGAGATGACAATCATGAAACATCAAAGGATGAATCTTTGAATTCTCATGTGCTGTATTTCCAATAATACAACCCAAAATTAATCTCAGTACAGTAACGCGGGCAAAGATCTATGGAATACAGAAGTAGTAGATTACTTGAGTAGACCCTAGGTGTGCTATGGTCCCTTGTGAACATCCAGCTTTTTGAATGCCTTATCTGGCCTTTTGTGAAGAAGTGAGTTTCACAAGCCAGGTCAGAAACCCAGTACAACTCAGTACAGCATTCTGCAGAAACCTGCTAATATGTGTGCTACAAAGAAATCTGCCGAATCACTTGCCAAGAGCTATCATTTCTAGTGGCAGTGCTAGTTGTCATAACAGTAAGCAAAATACCTCCGTAAACCTGGAAAAATTTTCTCATCAATTGTTATATCTAGGAGCTGTTTCACTTCTTGACTGATCTGAGAATAAACTGCTATTAGATAAAATGATGGCATGGTGCTGCCCTTAATACCCCTATGACACATTTTATTCATACTATTAAGTCTTTCGGGTCCTAATTCCTTTCATGGGCAGAAGTATTTTGATCCATTTGGTAGCCTACAGAGGAAACTGCAGATAGCCAATATCTAGTTACTTGATGAAATAGTCCCTTGCAGCTCTCTGCAACTATTTCAGCAAATTAAAGATACCAAACACTTGACAAAATTAAAGTCAATCTCATACACTGTAACTCCATCAGGATTTATGCTTCTGTTTATTTAAGATGTCATGACAAGAGTTTGGGCAGAATCAAGCTCCAGCTTAATATTGTTCAACTTAATAGTAGGGTTCCCAGACTTTGTTGAGTTGCTTTTATTACTTTAAAGCTAAATGAAGGTAAAAGCTTTTTGGCCTTATAATTTTAACATAAAGCATTCTGATACAGAGAGACAGATATTCTAAAAGAGAAATAAAATGCCTTTGGGGCTTCCCAGTCCTCCACAGGGGCTTTAACTGATGCTGAGTGCTCTCATGCTTTCGTGTGCAGTGGGCATATATTTCCTACAGGGTTTTTTTGAAAACTCAAGTTCCTGCAACTCTCAGTCCATATGACCACCTGAGATTTTTGGAACAGAAAAAAATAGCTGTTACAATTGGATTGTCTGGCTTCTGATATTCTTTCACCTATAAAATTAGATTCAACTAATCATAATGGGTTTTTTTAAATGACACTGCAAAAACAGCAGGTTATATCACACTCAGATTTCCACAGTAGCATTAGACACTTTTAACCATTTCATAGATTTTGCCTATATACAGCAGTCTTTGCATGCTCCAAGATCTCCCCATAGTCAACTTTGCCCAAAGTACACAAAGTGAAAAAAGACCGAGGCACGAGCACTGACATTGCAATAATTTACTATAGAAACAATTTAGTTCTCCTTTTTTAGAAACACTAACTTCCTCTTAGATCTATACCATCACGTCAAAGCCAGAATGATCGTTTTCTATGGCTTTAGTGGCACTTATTTTTAACATGTTCAGAATCAGATCCCTTGGGTGAAAAACATTCTGCAGTGTACAAGAGGAGTTAAATCAAAAGTTGTAGGGCACAGCGAAAGTTCACAAGAGCTGCTGGCTTCTCTTCTCTCTGATTCCTTTTGTAAAAACATCTCTCTCTGTTTCTTCTTGCCAGAGAAATAACATCTTAACTGCTCAGATTCCTGTTAACCTCATCTTAATCTTATTAGAATTTCTTGAATAACAGAAAGGAAATTGAATTTGGGCAGTAGTAGGAAATATCCTTATGAAAAGCTCTAGGCACCCCAACAACTCTTTAAACAAATTATGTAATTAAATGTGTAAAATACATTTTCAACCTCAGATTACTAGAACAGGTTTAGAAATGCAACTATCTGAAAAATAGCCATAAAATTTTTATATTCAATCTCATTAAGCTCTACCACTACATTAATTATCAACAAAATTTTACAATGCAGCATGTCCTAGATGTTTATACAGCATCAGACCCTTCATTTCCTCTTACCTGCCAGCTTCCCAATGCACAGTAGCCAGAACGTTGCAGTGAGAAGCGCCTTTCTTGTCTAACTCGGTGTTTAGTACTGGGCGATCATGGGATGATATTGGCAAACAAAGAATGCCATAGATCTTGGCAAACCTGGAGACCTACATCTGTATGCTTTGATTGTAAATAAGCTTGGGTTTGGTTTTTGTTTTCTACAAGCTGCATCAAATTAGAAAGCAAAGCATCACAACCTACACCACAGATAGAACAGCTCTGCTTGTCTCAGTTACCAAACCCACTGAAGCCACAAAGTCACTGAAGCAACAGAAGTCATGGTCATGAGACAATTAGATAATGTTTCAACAGACAGTGAACACAACTGTTTGTCACAGGATGCTACTAAAGCTTCATTTTCAGTGGCTGGTCCAGAAAGAACCTACAAAAAACTTACCATTCAGCAGTAACAACTCAAAAAAGGATGGTGCTTTGAATATTCCCCCAAGATTTAAATTAAGAATTTTTGAAGGGAAAGTGTTGCATTTGTTGTTTTTGATCATTCTCAGTACTGTTGTTTTGATTTTAACCAACAGACGTAGGAGCCTCAGCGTGTGTACACCCGCAGCTGCAGATTTTGTGCCTCATGCATATTTCATAAACAACCAGCACTGAAATGAAGAAAAATTGCTTTTTCTGAGTCACTCTGAGACCACATATTTGTTTAATTTTAGTGCACTTCTCCCATGCAAGGAAGTACTCTCAAGGCAAGCAAACAAGGATTTGAGAACATAAGTGAGGTATAATATATACAAATATACTAAACAGATCACAGATTCTTTTCTAATAAATTGAACAGACAGCAGGGATTTGAACATATGAAATTGCCATGCCACGTCTTAATGGCTCCCCTTTTACATATAACATATTTTCTTCATAGATCCAGTTTCTGGTCTTCTCATTCCCATGGCCTCAGTTCAACAAAGTGCTGAAATACAAGAGTACTCTATGTTGTCATCTGGTGGATATCAGTCAGGGTATTTCTGAAATATCTGAGTCAGCATCCCTGGAGGAATTAAAAAGACTTATAGACCTGGTGCTTAGAGACATGGTTTAGTGGTGGACTCAGTGATCTTAAGGGTCTTTTCCAACCTAAACAATTTCATGATTCTGTGATAAAACAAAAATTGGGATCATTGATGGAGTTCCTGAGAAAAAGTGCCACGGCTTTGAGGGTGTTGGTATGGTCACATGTTAACACACACTGGCAGCCCAAGTATTTCTTTCTTATGAATCTTCAAAGCAAATATATATGTAAGTACCCCCCTATTTAACAGAGAATGTTCACAGATAATTCAATTACTATTGAATTTCTGTAAAAACATAATAAATGTAGTAAAAAGTATATTTAGAGCTGTTCAAAACCTGAAACCCAAACTTGATTCTTTCACTTTTATATTGTGTAGCATGTCTAATATCACACTTAAATAAATACATTTAATGAATGTGTTATGAGAATTCAGCAATTAATTATTGGAGAAAAAAAAAGCACCCTACTTGAAACCATAACAGTAGGAGAACTCATAACCAGAAATCATCACCTTTTTTGCTTTTTCAATATCGTGGATGTTTCAGTGTGATTCAGTATAGTTTCCATATCTGGGAACTTTTATCTGGGAGACAACTGAAAAATCTCCTATCTGAATTCTCTTCTTCACATAACTTTTTCAAAAGGTAAACACTAAATCTGACTGAAAATTACTATCCTGGATCTAACTGGGGGAGCAGTGTGAGGAGGCAAGGAGCACAAATCTGGAAAAAGATATTGTCCCTAATTAGTCACAACTGTCGGTTTTCGAAAGCTTTCTTTGTGGGACGTATTGGATACCCTGCTCTTCCAGGGCACCTCTAGCCATTTTTGTGCATAATTCCCACTCCCAGCCCACAGTGCCAATGTCACACCTGCCTCCACTGCCTTCTGCTGCTCTGCCTGTTCCAGTGAGACCCCTGTGGCTCCA
Organism: Recurvirostra avosetta; assembly: GCA_004023745.1. NCBI lineage: Eukaryota > Metazoa > Chordata > Aves > Charadriiformes > Recurvirostridae > Recurvirostra > Recurvirostra avosetta. The sequence goes on from SAYO01022534.1 coordinate 68,866, forward strand.
GCTGCCCATGTCCATACCCTGGCTGCCTATTGTGAAGGCTCAGGCGTGGAGTCAGATCAGTGAACCCCAGCTCACCCCATGCCAGAGGTAGAGCTTGAGCTACCAAGTAGGCAATACAGGCAGCCAGGAAGTTTGAGCTTAAAGGTCGAGTTGGAGCTCTGAGCTGACTTGACAGCACAGATATTACTGTAATGTCTATGCACACTACACGACCCAAGACAGACAGTAAAGACAAGGCGTGGCTAATATGAGCAGGAGACAAAATGGTTTCACTCTTCCCCTACTATCCTTCATTGTGGAGTCAAGTCCAGATAGAATAGGACAGCTGCTGCATTTCCAGATACATTAAGGACCACACAAGACAAAAACAAGAAATAGTTTTGTCAGGGATGAGTTTTACAGTATTTGTTTTTCCTGCTTCAGTTCTCAGCTCAGGATATTTAAGGCTAGACAAATCCAGGAGTAATACATTTTCATCAACTTGATGTTTATCTGTGCAAAAACGCTTATGCTATCTTAAACAATATAGACTACTTTGACAAATGTGTAACTAAACCAACAGTTTAGTTCAGAGATATCTGAGGATTTTTTTTATTAGAAATGTCTGAAAGGTCTGAAATATGTTTAGGAATCATGTTTGCTACTTCATCGCTTAATATGACATTGATGTCATACTTTTAACAAGATTTTATATTTTTTCAATTCTAGCTCCAGCAATCAAGGTTTTTAATAACTTACGTGTTTAACTTATCTTGCTCTTGCTCTATATAGCAATATTTTTATTTGTATGTTTTTGTTCTGTTTTCTCAAAAAAAATCCTATTGAAATGAAAACTTTCAAGAAATACTGTCTGAAATGACGTTTAGAGGAATTGTATTGAAATGAAAACTGAACACATGAAATTAGTATCTACATTAGACACCCAAGATCTGAAAATCCTCATGACGTACCTTAACAAACTTCAAGAATGTGTACAATGAGACTTAAAGGGAAAGAATACTTGAAAGATCAATATTTCAATATTTAATTTCTTAGTATTGTGTTGCAAGCTTTGGTAACTACGGTATTTAAACAGTGAAGGATTGGTGAAATGGACGATTATCAGTAGCATATATATCCAACCAGGATAACTGAACCATACGGTGGATCTACTTGGGTAACATACCACATTCACTTTTCTAATCTGCAGGATTGTTAATGAATTTATAACACACTGAGATTCCAATAATGCTATCCAATTTTTTTTTTCTTTTGCTTAATTGATAAATAATATAATATGAGTTTAAGGCTCAAATTGGCATTTTAATCACTGTTTCTCAATTTGGGATGTGGGAAAAAGGGCCTAACCTATAGAACAGGAAAGTGCACCTCATCATGCACAGTTACCCTGGTATGAAGAGTGTGGCAGCTCTAATCTGACTCCTGGTTTCAGGATTCCCTAATCATTGCTGCCCCACGTTAGCATGGCCCCTGCATTTCACTTTATGGCCTAACCATAGACGTATGCTTATGCATCTGAGTCTGGAAGTGAAGGAGAAAAGCGTGGCATGAAGAAATCTGTGCCACCTCTGGGTTTTTTGAGGAATTCACCCATATGGCAGATTCTCTCTTTGCTGGAGGAAGCTACAGCCTCTCAGCCGACTCAGCATAACAGTTGAAAAATAAATAAGAATAGCAATCACCAAAGTCTGACTTGTACGGGAACCGGCTATCTGCAGCATCAGTGGAAATCGCTGGCATCCTCAATGGGGTAAGGTCTCTCAAATGACACACTGAAATGCAGAGGAACCCATGACACAGTCCTTCAGAAAACTGAGATCTTCAAATAGTTGAAGATACTGAAGGCCATGTTCTGATGAACGACTCTCATATCACTGTGGGGGTGGTTAAAACAACGGAAGCAGAGCAACTGGCAGCGCAGAGGTAAACCTGGGATTCTGAATTGTGGCAAAATATTGCTGACAGGCTAGGGAAACTAGTCATAAAGGTACATCATTGTAGATGCCCATGTACCCATGAGTCAGGCCAATGAGGAGCATCAAAACAATCAAGTGGATCAGACCGTTAAAATTTTTCAGACAGATTTGGACTGGGAACATAAGGGTGAACTATTTTTAGCTCAGTGCTCCCATGACACTTCAGGTCATCGAGGGAGGGATGCAACATATAGATGGGCTCATGACTGAGGCTTGGATTTAACTATGGACTCTATTGCACAGGTTGTCCACGACTGTGAAACGTGCTGCAATCAAGCAAGCTGAACAGTTAAAACCTTTGTGGTATGGGAGATGGTGGCTGAAATATAAGTATGGGGAGGCTTGGCAGACTGACTACATCACACTCCCTCAAAGCCGCCAGGGTAAGAGCTATGCGCTTACAATGGCAGAAAGAAGCATTGGATGGTTGGAAACCTATGCTGTGCCACATGCCACTGCCCAGAATATTATCCTGGGCCTTGAAAACCAAGTCTTGTGGTGACATGGCACTCCAGAAAGAGTTGAGTTGGACAATGGGACTCATTTTAAAAACAATCTTATAAATAATTGGGCCAAAGAACATGGTATTGAGTGGGTATATCATATGCATATTATGCACCACCTGCCAGGAAAATTGAACGATGTAATGGACTATTAAAAAATACCCTGAAAGCAATGGATGGTGGAACTTTTAAAAACTGGGACAAGTATTTAGCACAAGCTACCTCGTTAGTTAGCACCAGGGCATCCATCAGTCAAGCTGGTCCTGCTCACTCAGCCCTTTTACATATCGTGGAAGGGGAAAAAGTCTCTGTGGTGTATGAAAGGAATACGTTGGGGAAAACTGTTTGGGTTTTTTCCCACTTCAGGTGAAGGCAAACCCATTCATGGGACTGTTTTTGCTCAAGGGCCCGGATGTACTTGGTGAGTGATGCTGAAGAACAAAGAAGTTCAATGTGTACCTCAAGGAAATTTAACCCTAGATGAGAATAGACAATTTTGAGCTGTATGATGTTAATTGTTATATAACACTGACAGTATTCAATACGTGTTTTTTGGGACAACATAGTGGTGATGAAACTGGAGCTAGCTTTATCAAGTGGCGTCCAGCAAACGCTTCAAGGTGGACATGCTACCCGTGGGCACAAAACATGATGAATTTCATACCATCTTTACCACCCTGAGAAACTGCTATGATAGAATGAAACCTGCAATTATGAACTAAATGAACTTAACAAACTTTTGTGTATAAAGATAAAACATAAATTAATGATCTGTATATAAATATATGTATATATTTGAAGACAAAAAAAAGCAGTAGTGACCTGGGCATGATGCAAATCGTATGGAATACAGGGTGGAATGTCCTGGTTTGAGGTAGAACAGAACCAATTTTGTTTTCAGTAATTTTACTTTTCAGTTAAGTCTCTTCTAACTAACTCTCTGAAATTAACAGCATGTTTTTCAGACAGTATCTGCTTCTAGCTAGTTAATAACAAGGAATGGTATGCAGAGAGGCTTTTGCTTATACTTATTGCTATAACACCCAAGGCCAAACAACTTTGTTATATACCAAGTTGGAGGGACGGAAGTGGAAGAGTGTAGGGGGGTCATACCTGCAGGGAAAAGCAGACGTGGCAGGTGACCCAAAACTGACCAACAGGGTATTCCATCCCATCTACCTCATGCTCAGTATAA
>SAYO01022534.1:76286-107227 GCA_004023745.1 Recurvirostra avosetta
ACTTCCCTCCAATGTGTCGACCGCACCACACAGCTTGGTGTTTTCGGCAGACTTACTGAGGGTGCACTCAATTTTCTGAGGGTGCAATCACAAGTCAAGTTGTGGCATTACAGGCAAATCAAATGTCAGAGTAATAGATGATGCTGTGAAACTTTGCCTAGGATGTTAAAGGGTTAGAAGACTTGCCAAAGAGGATGTTAGCTAGTGTCTTCAGTGCTCCAGCTTGAAGTCTGGCTTTCCATCTTGAAATGTGATTTTGCACCAAGATTACAGGATATGAGATTGAATGGTCCACAAACAAGTCAATTTTTCTTGCTATCTACCTGGTGATGGGGTGGTAAAAGCTGGCAGAAGAGAAGAAACAAACAACTTAAAGTGCTAATTAGGCCTTGTTTTGTTCACCCAAAGAAGTTTGTGATGTTAAAAGAGATGGAAAGGAATCAGGAGTCTAAATCCACAATGGAAGCTGAGTGTCTGACTGCTTTGAGATCCTCTGAAAGCCCCAGTCTAAGAAATTGCAAGTAGTATCACCCAACATGGCTAAGAACAATGGAAAAGTTGCATCAGTTTGGCTGCTTTAAGTGCCTTCTGATTTATACACTTAAAGGACTGTAGCCCGATGACCTCTGTGGGGGTTTATTTCTGTATAAAAATTTGATTCTCTCTTGTGTTCAACAAAACAGAATCTTTTATCAGAATATTTGAAAAGGGGAAGGATGGACCAAGTGATCTGTGAATAAAGATAATCACAACTACCTGAACTAATGCAGGCATAAGGTATCATGGCAAATTAATAAGCAAGACAAGTCCCACAGACAAAAAATATCTTAAAGTGATCAGCTGCTCATCAAATATTTATTGCTGAGAACAAATTAAAAGGTAAAAGATGGTCAAAAGCTACCAAAATAATATCAAATTATATCAGTAAGACAGACTTCAATTTACTTTAGTGTCTTATGTTTAGGAGCAAACATCGCTGAAAGACTAAATGCTTGAAAATCTTTATGAAAATCAGTGCTGTGCAAAACTGTCTTCTTTGGAGCATCTCTCATCTGTGTGTTTGCATTAGGATTAAATTTTGCCTTTTCTTTCTTTTTTCTTTTTTTTTCTTTCTTTTTTTTTGGATCAATCATAGATGTAAGAGCAACTACATCAGCAGTTTTGTCACCAGAGAACTGAGGAAAATATTCAGACATGTACTTAGTCTCAGCCTTGATGATATTTGAGGGTAGTTAAAAAGCCTTTTCAGTGAGAAATTTGATGCAATTAACCAGCTTCCATTTTGCCGTATCAGCAAATCTTGTATTTGTGCAAAGTAGACAAATGCTGACATACAGCTAAGAAAGTTTACTGAGTATACTTTATGGTAGACTGAACTGAATAGATTAAAAATGTTTTGATGCAGAACCTCTAAAATAAGTCTTGATTAAAAAAAAAATCTGTCTCTCATATTATTCAAATAGCATATTTCAATAGACGAACATGTAGAGATCTAGCAGAGCTGATTCATTAATACAGCAGGATTCATTCCTGGTTTTAGGTAACATTTAAGTGCCATTTTTTTATAACAATCTTATTAATTTGATTCATAGATGATTATTTATGTATTTATTTTTACAAAACAGAAAGCTATGCACTCTTGCTCCCAGACACCATCCTGCTCTGAGTACTTAGCGTTGGTATAGACTCATCTGCCTCAGAAGGTCTATAATATGTTATATATGCTGTTCATGGTGCATGGCTTTCTACTGAGCCTTGGACAGCAACGTTGTCTTTCTCTGAATTGGTAACACATGAGAATGTTGTCACAAATTAATTAAAGGTGTGAAGTGAATGCATTAATTAAAACCCGTGAACACCTGCATGGATGCTCTCAGTCATAACTTTCATCGTGTTAAATTGCTTTTGCATAATAGCGGACCTACTTCAGGATTGAACAGACCGGTAAAGGGTTCTTATGAAAGCAACACGAAAAAAAATTCTTTTGCAGGGGTTTTGGCTTTGCGATAGTCTTGGAACATGGCCCAAGCTTGTCAAAAAGTACGCGAACATTTTAAGTACACTTGGGACAAAATAATTTCAAATGAAGGTGACACTTGTGGTCTGAGACAGCTAGTGAAACACCATGATTTTGAGAGGGTTCTGCTTGGGGACTTAAGATTTAGTAGCGTGTCAAACTCAAAGTCAACACAGCACGATTTAATGCTGTGTAAATGGGAGCCAAAGACAATGCCTTCATGAATCCATGTGATAGATGTGGATGCATTTCCCATAGCTGTATTCTCTAGCACCAGAGTTTTGCTGTAAAAAAACCAATCATAAAAAAATAAAAACACTATTGATTTTCAGTTCTCAGTGAAGATTTCTGAAGTATTTTATCATGAGAGAAAGCCTTTACAGTTTTTAAACCAAAATGCTAATTTTTTTGTAATCTGCTCAGGTGAAATAAAATTGTGAGCAAAGCCAAAACTGGATGATGCAGATTAGCTTTTAAGACCAATCCTTAAAGAAAGTAGTGAGTAACAAATGACTAATATATCACAAAAAAAAATATACAGGGCTGAAACCAGCTGGAATATATCTAGTAGCCATTGGCAGTTTGCTCCATGGGGTGGTTTGCAATAGTCACACTAAGTTCACTTGCAACTGCTTTGATTTCCATTAACTTCATATTGTGTACACTGAAGGATTTCCCCTGATGACCTTCAGCTCTGCCTGGCAGTTGAAAGATATAGATAAAACATGCTAAACAACGCAAGAACAACAAAGCTGTCTATTGTAATGTTTGAAAACATTTTTTTTCATGAAGATTATGTGATGCTTTAGCATTATAATAGTTGATGAAAGTGGAGAGACGTTTTATTTTATGAGTTTCAATATAGCTGAGGCTACTTCTTCCCCTTTCTTATAAACTAGAGAGTTTTAGGAGTAAATAACATCCCATGCTTGGGAAGTGAAAGCTAACTGCCTCTTCATACCAGGGCATCTATCCTAGTATCAAGCAACGGTGCCATTTTTTTTAACATGTATGGTGGACATGCTCTATTTCCTTTCATCCAGACTCCTCTCTAGCATACATCTTTCATTTTAATGACATCCTCTTTTTCCAGTATCATATCTATGTGACGTCTGCATTCTCTAAAGGCTGTGCTCACACTAGCTAAAAGTATGTTGAGTTTGTGCCTGTTCTTTTACACTATTACTACATGAAGACTATTACACTTTACTGGGAACATACTAATTAGAACTGGATGGACTTTTTTCAGTCAGATGTCATTCATTCATTTTGATCAGGAAGCAGCTTCAGCAAAACCAAATTGCTTGGAGGGTTGATTTCAATTAATCTTCTATTGAAAAACAATAAAAAGTTTTGAAATTGTTGAAAAATCACTTTTGTTGACTTTCCTAGGTAAAAAGGTCTCATTTTTGGCTAGACTGAACTTTTGTTTAGGCATCTCAGTTAATGATACAGTACATGCAAACTGGAAAAGGATAGAAATCTAAGTGAAATATTTCAAAAAGATGCGGCAAAATGAGTTAGGAGTTGAGGTAGTTTCCTCTCCTGTGGAGTCTTCTTTTTCCATATTAAGAGAAGAAGGCGCTTCTAGGTGTGTTTGCTTTGGGTCTCCATAGTGTTTGTTTACAGACTTGTTTAAAATCTCAGAGTAGTACATATTGCTTGTGGCAAGGCCTCCTGTGATAAAATTTAGGCATGTTAAATCCTTCTGTCCCCTTAATTCCTTTGGCAGCAAATTGCAAAGATACAAAGACTTTATTGTCAGTGAAATAATACCAGTACTTAAATAGTTAGAAAGAAGTAGTGCTTTCTTTTGTGCAAAAGAACTAAACATACTAAATGCTTATAGAGTTTAAGCAGTCTTAGCAATTCTCAGAGCTGAAGTCAAAGGACTTGCCTCATTTCCAGGTTTCTTTTTTTTAATTTTTCTCACTGAAAAGAAAGAAAAAGAGAGAAGACCTAAAATGACAAGCCAAAGTGCCTATTTGTTGATGTTTCAATTTTCTTACTATGCTAAAAAAAAAAAGAAAAAAAGAGGGGAGTCTTGTGGATCTTGTGGAGTCTTGTGGCAAGAAGCCTTTAAAATTAAGTTAAATTACACTGTTTGAAATGTAACCTTTGGCAAAATGTTTTGGTCTGTCTCATCCCCTTTCCATTCCCTCTACCTCATTGCTGTTCCCATTTGTAGTGCACAGCTAATTTAGAGCATCTGCCTCTGAACATTATGAGGTTGTTATCATGAACACTGCTGTGCTGGAGAATATTTCTGTGTAAAAGCAGAATCCGTCATTTGTTTGACGGAGACTGCAAGTAGTCTGTGCCAGACCAGACGGTGCTCTCATCAAGCAGCAAGAACTGAAACTTAGCAAAACCAGTTTGCTGCAAACATATCTGTAGGGAGTTTAATGGATGGCGAACCCAGAAGTTGGTGGGCCAGAGATTGTCACTGACATTGCAGCTAGATTTTGAGGACGAAATGTACACTGGAGTTGAACAGATAAGGAAAGGCAGCAGGAAGACATATAAATAGCTTCAAAAAATTAAGTGGAAGAAGGTAGCTGTGGATAGGAGCCTACATGAGCTCTCTGAGGAGGCTGTTGGTTAACTGGGGATCTGTTGAGATATTCATGGAAAAAAAGTGTGGGGTATTTGGTTAGGAGGGAGGAGTAGTGTCCTCATGGTAGTGTTTTTCTGTTTGATTGCCTATAGTAGTAAAGAGAGGACTGAAGAAGGCTGTTTTGGCATAAAGCTTACTTTTGTACTTTGGAAATTACATTTACATGCAGAGGCAAAGTTGACGCATACCGAAAGGAGCACCACAGTTTTGGGACTGCATTAACAGTCATGTACATTTGCTGTGGCGAGTCATCTTGCTACTGAGGATGACTATGAAGCCAGGATAAATCCAGGTTCTTCTTTCTGATACACAAAGCAAAAAAAGCCAAGGGACTTGGACAGGCTTGAGAGTTCGGCCTGTGTGAACTTCATGAAATTTAACAAGGCCAAGTGCAAGGTCCTGCACCTAGGTTGGGACAATCCCTGGTATCAATACAGGCTGGGAGATGAAGGGATTGAGAGTAGCCCTGCTGAGAAGGACTTGGGAGTACTGGTGGATGCTATGCTGGACATGAGCCAGCAATGTGCTCTTGCAGCCCAAAAAGCCAACTGCACCCTGGGCTGCATCAAAAGTAACGTGGCCAGCAGGTCAAGGAAGGTGATTCTGCCCCTCTACTCCCCTCTCGTGAGACCCCACCTGGACTACTACATCTAGCTCTGGAGCCCTCAGCGCAGGAAAGACATGGGCCTGTTACATCTGGTCCAGATGAGGAGCACAAAGATAGTCAGAGTGCTGGAGCACCTCTCCTATGAAGACAGGCTGAGAGAGTTGGGATTTTTCAGCCTGGAAAAGAGCAGGCTCCGGGGACACCTTATAGCAGCCTTTCAGGACTTAAAGGGGGCCTACAGGAAAGATGGGGAGAAACTTTTTATCAGGGAGTGTTGTGGTAGGACAAGGGTTAATGGCTTTAAACTAAAAGAGGGAAGACTCAGACTAGAGAAAAGGATGAAGCTTTTTACAATAAGGGTGGTGAAACACTGGGACAGGTTGTCCAGAGAGGTGTTAGATGCCCTATCCCTGGAAACATTCAAGGTCAAGCTGGACAGGGGTCTGAGCAACCTGATCTAGGTGAAGATGTCCCTGCCTAAGGCAAGGAGGTTTGGACTAGGCAACCTTTAAAGATCCCTTCCAACCCAACTATTCTATGATTCTGCGATTCTAAGAGCTTGACTGGTTTGTATTCCAGAACCACTTCATAGACTGCATCACTGACGTTTGAGCAGCCTCAACACATTGAAGAGGTTAGCTAACAGAAGTTTTGGAAACCCAGAATGTAATAAATGTTTTCCCAAAGCATGACAGCAGGTAATCCACCTGAATGGTTGCTGCTTCTTTCACAGTGTTTTGTGTGAAAAACGAATGAGCCCATCCCCTTTTATAGATCACTTCAATACCTCTTGGGTTTGACTTTTTACCTAAAGAAAAAAAATCTCCAAGGTCAACTGCCTAGAGGCTGATACCATTTACAAACTTTTATTCTTCCCAGAATCACAAGGAAAGAGAAACATGAACTTCCTTTGCAAAACTATTTTAAAATCTTTTTGCCTTATGAAGTTCTATAAATTCGGCTTCATTATCCATGACTTTTTTTTCTTAAAGCAACCTACCCATTGTTGCTATGCAGTTGTTTGCTAAGCTCTGTCTATTCTTACTTTATATTGTCTTCCAGAGAAGTTTTAAAAGTTTTGGAGATCTGAGTTCATTTTCTTTATGTACTTTTCTGGTGCTATGATAGCACAGGATGAAATTATTGTGCTCAAAACAGTCGCAACGCAACCCAATAAAGAAGTCCAACCTGCAGGTAGACACTAAACCTAGTAACCTAATCATCTGATGCCTATGCGGATGTTTTAACTTCAATGTGGATCCACAAGGTTATGATCTGAAAAATACAGGTACCAGCCCTGTAGTTTTAAATGTAGAGGACAGTCAGAGCAGTCCCATTAAAGTCAATACATATAAGCTTAGGTAAGTCTAAGCCTGTTAGATTGATGCCATGTATTTTCATTTATGTTTGTTTCCTCTTGTGTCTTTGTTTCATTTATTTTCCAGAAAGTGCTTCCTGTATCTGTTTGTCTGAGATACCATATTTCTGCTAAGTCCAATTATTTGTGTGCATTTCTTTTTCTGCCATAGTTCTGTCCTCTCTGGTTTTGATCTTTTGCAAGTATATACACTTTTATTCCTCTTCTATTTGGGAAAGGAAAGAGTGCCTTAGAACCAAAAGACAGTAATTGTGTGCATAGCATACCACTTTCTCTTGCATTTATTGTAGTTACGGTAGTAAATAATATTTTATTTCTCCTTAGTATTCAGGGAGGAGAGAGGATGAGACTGCCGTGACCACCCCTGGACAATGGAAGATCAGAGGACAGACATCAGGCTTCTTACGTTTCACTCTAGTGCTCTGTTAAGCCCAGGAGTCAATAGCAAACCCAGAGATCTTTGATTCAGGAGCTAAGTGATTAAGTGCAAAATTCCAATATCTTTATTCCTGCTGGACAGTGTCTCGCTGAATGAGACTGTTTCTGAGTAAGAAGCTAGTTGGTATGTGATATGAATAAAGCTAACACGTCCACCCTCCAAGGTCTGAATATACGTGAATGCATGATTCTACAATTTAATGCTTTAATTTGGGTAAAACTAGTGAAAACCAGCAAACTCCAGTTATATTTCAGACACAAAGCCTGATTAGGAATGACTGTGTTTTCTGCTGCAGTAAAACATGTGAAATGTAAAAATTCCCAGGTGGCAGGAAGCACAAAAATACTGTTTCTTGTTTGCTTTATTTGTTATGTGAGATGGTGCAATTTAGAGTAGACCGTGCCATGCCACAGTGTAACAGAAGCTTTGTCCGCATACCTCATCCCTCAGTGCATCTTCTTCACACTCCTATTATGTATTTCATAACGTGCCTTGAGATAATTTCAAGCTCTTGTTGATGTGAGATGAGTTAGACAAGCTGAAGTGATGACGAAGAAGGAAGTCAATATGAAAACTTGCTCATGCAAAGATATTCGTGTCTCCCCATTCACAGAGACAAGACAGAAAATATGAAAATCTGTAGTTTGTTTGTCACAGAAAGCACAGACCTTTGTGCAGGAAAAATAAACAATCATTTCCATTTAACTGCCTTGTCGAGGTGAGCTTTGTTTCACACTGCTAAAATAGCAGCAGGCTGACTTAAAAATCATCAAAAGGCTGCTGCAAATCTTCGTTGCCCTAATTAATATTTTTCAGTAACTGTGAAACAAAAGGTAAATTTTTACAATTACATGCAAAATACTGGCAGCAAATACTTGTGCCTTCTTATCCAGCATCATTCTGCAACAGGATAAAGCATTTGGGTATAATTAAATGTGACGACAGAGTTAATTTTCACATATATTCTCCAGCACGCAAGTCAAAGATGGTGAGATCCACCCAAGTGCCAGCTGGTCTGTCACATCTGACACCAGAGGCTCTACTTTGCCCTCAAGTGTTGAATTTGAATGTTTTTATCAAGACCTGCCTGTGTTGTTTTTGTGGTTTTGGTGTGCTGATGCATGTGCTTGTTGGAAATGTTTTATGGCTTTGTGCTGGGCAGTTGTTGTGATTGGTTCCACACTCACTACAAGAAAAATTTGTCCCCATTTATTTACTTTTATTACACCTCACCTGTCACGTGTTCCAGTTTCTGCCACAATATCCTATACTGTCTTAGTTTCCTGGCTTTTTGTGCAACTATAAAACTAGATTAAAAGTGAGGTTTCTCAGTTATCACACTACCTTTCTCCTTCCTTCTACTCTATTTTAGTGAAAACTGCATACTGCAGGAAGGGGGAGAAGAAATTGAGGAGAAAATTTGTTTTCAGTTGTCAAAAATGGACACCAAAAGCTTTTCAAAACATTAAAATGGAAGGAAAAGACAATCTGCCTTTGGAGAAGGAGGTTTATTACACTGGGAAAAAAATAGCCTTATGCAATTTTCTGTAGAGTATTTCCATGCTCTCCAACTTTTGCCTGCTAATGTTCTAATTAGATCATCCTACAAACGTTCAATAATTGATCTGAATGCTCAAGCAGGTTTGATTCTGTAGGTCTCTTGGACTGGCAGTTGGGCAAGTGAAAGAAAATTTGTCTCTGTGTGTCTTCAGTCATTTATTCTGCCATTGACATTTTCATGCCTGTTGACCAATGAAGGTTTAGGAGAAGATGTTTTTTGCTGCCCACTGTACAGATTGCTCCTAGGATAAGATCCAGATTACTGGGCTAGGTAGGAAACATCAAAAAAGTGAAGCTGCCCCAAGGACAATGCTTGGTTAGGAGCTATAATAAAATAAGCAATTGACCTAGTCTGCTTGGATTTGACCAAAAAATGAAGTTTCACTTCAAAACCTAAGAACAGAAGACATAAATTAGAAATAATTTTTCTTTTCTAGCACTTTCACCTCATACCTGATTTACATCCTAAAGGTAAGACTGGCTAAACACTGTGTTAAAATGCCAAAACCAAAAATTGATAATGAAGTCTGCTGGTTGATATGTGGTTTTGGGATTCTGCTCCATGGTAGTTGTACTCCAAAACTCCAGCACTGAACCAAATAATTCAGTGTTGCTAATTCAGAGAAAAAAAGAATTGAGTGTATACATGTGTGCCTACTGGGAATATGCACTCAGCCTTGCTACTGGCTGAACCCACACAAAGCCACGTGTCTCCTGGGCTATTGGATTCAGCAACCTCTACTGTAACTGAGTGCTTCCCTTTTGGGTAGGACCGTGTAAAATCATATTAAAAAGTATCCTTTTGTATGCCAACTCCCACACATCAGTCTTGCTCAAGGTCAAGATTAAATTCCTTTATTAGGAAATATTCAGCGGGGTTTACTAGTTTTGCATCTTAGTGTAGTTCATTCCATATAATAAAATAAGAATAATTAGAGCTGTAAATCATTTTATTAGTTCCTCTACATACCAGCCAGTATATGACACATTAATAACATCTGCTTTACAGAGATAGCCCATCTCCAGGTTTGCTGTTATTTTCTTGTACTGCTTTGTATTTCATTCTAAGCATTTTTCTTTTCTGGTTTCCCAGCTGAACTGGAAGGTAACCCATTTTGCTGCTTATGCATCTTGTGTTACTAACCCAGTCAAATCTTCTGGTTTAGCCACAATCCCTATCCTAGGCAGAATAGTATTATTTGCTTTGTTTTTTAAGTAGTATAGTAATCTGTCTTCTTTTTGTCTGACCAAAATACGGACTTAATGAGTCTGGGATAAAGGAGTGGAGAGCTGGGAGACCCTGTGGCTCCAAAATTGGTGCCTCAAATGCAGAAGATTAGTCTGCATATCTGCAAAAGTACGTGTGACCCTACAGACCTTTCTTTCTTCTGCAGAGGATAGATATCAGGCTTCTTTTCACTGCAACACTACGAATTTATAAAATTGAAAGCCTAAAGGCTTTTATTCTATCGCCTAGAAAAAATTATGAATTTTTGGCCATGAGTAGTCTTATTTTTCAGGACAGCAAGATGCTGTGGAGAGATGTGCTTCCTGCCCTGGGCCAACCTACACCTGGTGGGAGATGTAACTCCCCTTCTGTGCTTCTGGAAATCTTTTTTCTTAGTGCATGAATGTTGCTCAGCCTGTGCAATAATAACAGACTCCTGCCAGCTCAGCCGTGTTGTGTCTTTTGAGGATGAGCAGCACGAGGAGCATGTTCTGCCTCTCTCCAGACAGTTAAAGGAGAAAATTACTTTGGGGATCAGGCACTGTTATTTAGACTGAAATTCCTGAAAAATGGATTAGCGTCTGAGCTATTTGTGACCATGTGTGTTCACAGTCTTATGTGAACAGCAAAACAAAAGCTTCCACCACATGCGGAAGATACTAGAATGCTTAGTTACTAATTTCTTTAGTCTTGTGCATACCTTCTCTCTAAAGATCCTTAAATCCACTGCTGCTATGGCTAGGCAGAGGGCTCAATATAATAGTTGCTATGCAAAAGTTTCTGATAGTTAAAATGTTTTAATTTTTTTTTACTTCTTTTCTTTTTTTTTTTAAATTGTAAACAGTTTTAGGAAAGGTGAAACCTTTCCCTTACCCTAAAAAACCCCAAAATTTTCTATGATAAAATGCTGTGAACATTTCTCATTGTACATATTAAGAATTTATCATGTATGATACTTAGAAGAAAAATATTTAAAAACGCTATTTTCAAAATCAGAAGCACTAGATCAATTGAATAATTTCTTCCATTTCAGTGCTTAAATGGTGATGTCTTATTAACTTGGTGATTTTTAGAAATTGTTTTCTAATTTTTAAAAGTCAGCCAAGTTCTAATGAGACCTAAGGTCTTTGTGTTCCTTTTACTACCATACATCTGCAGCTTCTGTGTTGATGATACATAATGTGTAAGTAAAGTCGAGGTTGACCTTCATCTCAGCGAAGTTGGTGCAAAATGCCAATGCCTTCCATGGAAGAGGATCGTATTCAGGAAGAAGGATTTGGGAACGGAGAGGAAAGAAAACTAGAGCCAGAAGATATTCTCACAGAACAGGCTGTCATAGATGGAAATAGAAAAGCACAGGTCTTTGTGCTTAACACTGGTTACTGAATTTCTTGCATCAATTAAATCAAAAAGAAAAAACCCCACTTGTTAGCACAAGTATTGACATAGCTTAATTTCTGCAAGTGCGCTGTATTTGAAGAAGGGAGATGTCCTTCAGACAGAAGGGCAAACTCAACAACAGTGGAAACTGATTTTAAAAGGACAGAGAAAGATACTCCATCTTCAGTAGCTGAAATGGTGCATAAGATTTTGAGTTTTTCATGGTAATTATTCAACTGTAACCTTCTCAATGCCTTGTCACTTCTTAATTTATTCTGTATTGTAAACACCTGCAGGCACAGATGGCTGATCTATTCTCTAAAGCTTTGGCTATTTTGCAGTGCTAAAATGAGGTACGACACCAGTGCAATACGGATTAGGTTTATTGTTGAGAACTGATGGTAATATTCACAGTTTCACATGTTCATGGATAAGAGGATGATCCTTTATGAAACCATCCCAACAAACTGGCTTAGGATCCTTCCCCACATCCCTTCCAGTAGGTAATACCTTCTCTTGACTGAGTTAAAACACATTTGATAAATATATGTAATAGACTATGCTGATGAGCTGGCTGAATGACTTCAGAAAAAAATGGACATTTGCTGTAAATTGCATATGAAATGAGGCCTCACCAATGCCTTAGCTGAAGTTCCTTGGTTTGGGGTAACAATTTATTTTGTGATGAATTTTGCTTTCCATCCTTTTGCAACTTCAGGCAAAGTAGCAGGACTCAGGAAGCCTAGGTACAGATTCTCATGATATCCCTGACCTCCATTATACCTTAGTGAATGAGTTTAATGGATACATCTCATTTTTTTGATAAGTAAAATAAGGGTGAAAATCAATTTCCACCATTTGTTGCAGTCAGCCCTTTGGAGGCTGGGACTTCTATGCCAATAGAGCCAGGCAGGATGGGGCTTGGATCTTGACTACTGATATACATGACTGTAGCATGGAGAATAGCATCGGTCGTTGTTAGGTTTATCACTGTGCTAATCTCAGTCAAATCCCTCTCCTTACAGTAAAAATTAAGGCAAAGTGAATGAAGACCTCTACCAGTCAGCTCTGCAGCCACTTCTCTAGGGGTAACTAGATTTCTTGAAAATACTAATCCTCTCCCCCCAGTAGGTACCCACCCATTGGGAAATATGCACTGCACATGTAATACCTGTATTTCAGCATAAATGGAATGGAAATTTTATAACAAAAAAAAATGGAAGAAAATGGTATTTGCAACAAAAATGCTGCAGAAAGGGACAAGAACCTGTGTTTTTTGCATAACATACTTACATTAGTTTACTAAATTACTCAAAACTAGCTGATGGTTTACAAAGCCACTGCAAATAATGTCTTTAATACACAGTAACCATTTAAGTATAAGGAATAAAAAATACTGTTTTTTTACTGATTAGAAGTATGTTGTGCTTATTATGCTAATTTGGGGCTTTCAGACAGAAAAATTGAAGTATCATTTTTCCAGTTCATTAAGATTTGACTTCTGACTACTGCTCTGCAATTGATTAGTTAGTTTAATTATGCAGATACCAAACGTTCTGAAGGCCATGCACGCTCTTTCACATGGCCACATGCTACCTATGATAAAATGTGCTTCTGTTAAATGATACTATGAGTTTTTCTAGTGAGATAACTGTTTCAATTGCCTTGATGTAAGAAATCCACCATTTCTTGTCAACCAAACCGTTTGTGGTATGCTTTAATTAATACCATGAAGCATACATGTTCTTTGAGTGATGTAAATTACATTTAAAGTGACAATTAATCTCTACCACATAGCAAGACTTTCACACTCCATTAAGAATAAAATTAGGAATAGCATTTTCTCAGCATAATCCATGGTCATTACAAAACCATCCATGGGGATCAAGTATTGTGGTTGTTATTGAAATATATCATTATAACAAGGGTAATGATTGCAGTATTCATTCAGCTGTAGTCATCAGTTGCTCTTTTTTGCTCTGATTTGAGAAGGAAAAATCTGCAATTACAAAGCCACACATTCACGGAAAGTAAATGCACTTATTATCTGTCACTTCTGTGCTTTAGAACTTCATGCCATATTTATCAGAAAGTCCAAGAAAGAGGAAGAATAAATATAATTTTATTCTATAAAAGAAAGAAACGCTAATTCAACTGCTGTGTAAGCTAATATAAGGGATTCAACATGTGGACTTAGATATTAAATGAAATAATCTAAGCATTTGACTAATCTTTAGCTACAGGGAGCTCTTGCCCTCTTTCTCTCTCTTCCCCTTTTTGCACTTCTTGTTCTCTGAGTGTGACTAATGTAATGAGATGACTCCATGTTTTTAAAGACAAAGCCATTCTAGGTTAAGGCTCTTGTTGCCTTTAGGCTCTGTGTGCACACTGGCCTGTGCCAGTTGTTGTCTTTGCTGTGGATTCCACTTTCCTCTAGCTATGTGGTGGAAGATGCTGTATATGAGGATCTCTGACAAAAACAGTCATCTGACCTCTGATGCTGCTAAGCTCTCCCTCTTGGGTCTGCCCACCAAGTTCAGCAACAGGACTGGTACAACTATCTGAAACATCTCAATGCTGTTTCCAGCCCACTGGTTCTTCAGTTAACATGTTTCTCAGATAATGAATCAGTAATCTACCTCTGCCCTGTTATTACAAGTGACCTTTTCCTGGTACTTTGTACTCCTATCTGTTGTTGATCACTGTGCCTTGCATGTTTTGCTACACAAGCCTTTCTAGCAATTGGGCTTCCTGATTCCTTTTCTGTCTCTTCCCGCTTTCAGATACATATGGTCTTGCTTGCAGTGCCAAGACCTGAGTGTGCTACGGGTGTAAGATTCAGTGCCCTTTAAACTTAACAAAGCACAGTGAGCACAGTGTCTGGTGTGGATTTAGGGGATACTAATGCGGATGCAACAACACTAACTTTTCTGTATTACTGGAAGGGTCAGTGCACTTGCTTCTAACTGTGTGCTGCAGAAGTAGCTCCATGGCTCTCTTCTTGTCAAATGCAGCTGCATCTGCCCCAGACACAAGCCTAGCTCAGCAGAAAGAGGTGATAATCTCTAGTGACACTTCTAACAATTTGGCCAGGCAGCAGTATGGACACTTTTACTGCCTACCCCAGCTCATCCTGCTCAGTGGAGGAGGCAAGGCTCTTCTATGGCTCTTGTGAGTGTATTGAAATCAAGTCTGGTTAGTAATGACAGCGCATTTCTAGTATTCGTTTTACTAGCCTGGTCTTTAAAAGATATACTGGTTGTGTTGCAGCGCAGCTAAAGCTCTGGAACTTAAGACTGATTTGCACAAACACCAATGACTGAACTGGGCGATTGAGTTATATTATTTTTTATTACATAAAACAATATTCCAGTTGTTATTGCTAACAGCTGTTAAATTATTATTGCCAAAACAATATCTAACCTTGCACCTGCAAGGATAATATGCAGCCACACAAGCACAAACCATGCTGTATTATTCACTAAGGAAAGACCACCATCAGTAATTCAGTGTGGCAACACCAGGGAAGTCACTTTCTCATGCACGCCTTGAGATACCCATGGAAGATACCAACTCTGATGATGGTGGGCAACAGCCACTGGCCTAGGGTACTCTCTTACTGATCTGGACCAGGGTCCACACATGTAGCTTTGGTCACATAGTGAAATTAGTGTCCTTGTTTTCTCTCTTGATTGGTGGTTGGGTCCACTGATTGGCCTCCCTGGCACCTTCAGAAGAACTTCACCAAAATTCACCTGGCACAGCTCATGCTTATGTTGGAGATCTCTGATCTGATCCCATGGATCACCTAATCAGATGTTACCTCATTCATCTTGTCTTGATTTTATCCAATCATCATCAGCCTCTTGCAGACCATGCCCTTCTGCTGTTTCTTTTGACCAGTCACCTTCAAGGCAAATAGCTAGTTTCTGTTTTTATTATACAAATTACCTTACAACCCAACAGTAACTTTAATTTGTGCACCCATAATCTTAAACTTGTGGTTTATGTATCTGTCTAATAATTTTAAAAGTGTTTAAACTGAACATATGTTATTAATCATATACATTCTGATTGTAGGTTCTGATTCAGAAAATTATTTATTGGCCATCTTCATTTCAGACTTCTGCTTAAATTCCTTGGGATGACAATGAAGCGTAAGTGCACTGACTGTGCACCCTGCTGTCACAGGTTTTTTGCAGTCTTTTTAGGATTCTGTGCCTTTCTCTTCCACAATGCCAGCTTCTTTACTCCACAGAAGCCTTCTTCCTTATTGTACTGGTCTTCAAACTAACCTGTCTCTGAGTTGGTGAACTCTCCTGCCTTAGTGAATGCATAATAGAAAGGCATCTTACAGATTTTGGGTAGTAATACCAACCAGCAATGGGTGAAACCGGTATTGTTGATACAACATCTGGGGTTTCTGTGTAATGGAGACACGTTGCTGAGATTTCATTTCCTACAATGCAATTAATAGTCTTGAACATATGCTTTATGGGGACATTTCCAACAACCTTTTCTAGATAACAGGAATGTTTAAAAGATGTTCTCATTATGCCTGCATTCAGCTACAGTGCAAGTGCGATTTTTAGAGGTCAGATCTGGTGAGAAATGTTTCACTTGTTTTTTATAGCAGTGCTTACTAATGCTTCCCATCGAATAGGAAATTAAGAAAGGCACCAAAGCCATGACTGCATTTAATTCTTCCCACTCTAAACCAAATAAATTCAGAGTGCAAACCAGGCATACGTGTATGTATATTTAATAACAGAGGAGTCACATATCAAGGATTATACCATTTTCTCTGTTCCTGTCAGGGCTTGAATGGGGACTGGGTATGATTTTAGGTTTTGTGTTATCCTCTAGATAAAAAGCAGAAAACCTGTGTTGTACAGAAAATCATGCTGGTTGATTGCAATTGTTCTTTCTGGGCTGGCTGGTTTTTAAATGGATTTATTTTATGCTAATAGGGAACTTGGCACCTTTACTTCTTTTAAGCATATAAGATACAAAGTATTACCCCTGGAGCCAAAATTTGTGATTCTCCTACAACATTGAAATTCAGCAGATAAAATCTAGATTTTTTTTTTTGTTCCCAGTGAAGTGAAGTAAACAATGTTTCATTTTGGGTCAATCCAAAATGTTTTGAAATTTTTTTCCTCCAGTTATTTATCCCTTTAACCAGGTGGTTTTCAAGTTGGACAAATTTTTAGATGAAGCGATATTAAAGAACTAATAATCACAGTTTACTGGTTTGTATTTCAGAATGAAGTAGACTTTTATTTAAAAAATTAAACATCAAACTCTACCCTTCCCCTGCTTATTCCTTGACAAGTTCTATTGCAAATAATTAAATAAATAAATAAAATTTGCTCACAGTTTAAAATATACAATTAGTTAAGAAACAATTTTCCCCCATAAGATCTTGGACCGAAATTTGGCTGGGAGGAGTGGTAATGAGAGTTTACCTGTCACTATGTATTGCTTATGTTATACTTATGTATTTGATAGAAACTTAATTAACAATCCATCTGCTTTGGAATGAGGCAACTAGGGTTTTTTTGTTGTATTATATGTGAATTGTTTTCTTTTGGATAATGCCATATAGAACACTTACTGTGGAATATTTATCTTGTGCTCCTTGCCCATGTTTCTCCTGCTCAAAACCAAGTTGAGTCTTTCCATCTGACAGTACTTACAACGTTAAAATCTATTTCAGTCAGCAAATGATATTGCTACTAATAGCTTGGACTGCAATCTAGTAAAACCCTTAAGCATATGGATAATATCTGTTGTAGTTAATTGAGCTGCTGGCATCACTGAAATTTCATACACTTAAAGACCTGATAGTGGGAGCTTAGTCAACTGCACTGAGTTGTATTGGTCTGTGGGATCCTCTTGGGATGGGACTATATCTGGCTTTGCCAGATCTCATTCAGTACCTGATGGAGGGGTTCAGGATCCCTCTTTTGGGATGCGTGAGCATAGTTCAGCCTGACAGGGACATGGGTCGCTTCTTGTGACAAATCATTAAATTATTAAAATTAATCACTCCTGTAGAAATCCTGATTGATTTGTGCAGTTCCAGCCACTTCCTATTATCCAGGTGTTTCTGGTAGAGCCTAACAGTTGTGTGTCCCACGTGGGCACCACTTTGGGAGATCTTCAAGACTAAAGTCATGGTGAGTCATAGGGAAGAGGGAAGCCTACTTCTGCTCTTTGCATCGCTGATACTATCATCTCTTGAAACTAATACCTGTTTCTTTGTTTGAATCATGTGGGAAAAGCAGAATGGCCAAAAAAATAGGGAGAATATGTTGGGTACCACTTTTGTAAGTATTTGCTCTATCTGAGGCAAATAAAACTGCGTGCTTGAGCAGACTGGTTCAGGCCAAGCAAATGAGCCTCCACGGCATTGCTGCAGCACGTGGCAAGTGAAGCCCAGGACATGTGATATGGGGAAGGCCTGGAGTGTGTTGGTGTTATATGGGATGCTCACAAGCTTCTTTTCCAGCAGAGTGCCGAGGTCCAGGTCTTTCAATTCATCCTTTCAGGACAGATTTATTCTGGCCTTTTAGACAGATTTATTTTATAAAGATAGGAAATGTAGCACCCTCATTTATAGTAACTACCTCATACTTTCAGAGCCAAAAAGGACTCGATTTTTCAAGGCAGAAATGCTAGTTAGGCACATTCCTTTGACAGAGAATGGGAATTTGTGTCCTTTGTAGAGATTTACCTTTGAAAAGTTTCCCAGTATGAGCTTAGTGGTTTTAATCTGGTGGGTAACTTATCAGAGCAAGACTGGAGCTGACCATTCTTTAAGAGTTGATAGGTCTGGCTTTCTTTGGACCACTTGTCTTTAGGGGCTGCAGTAAGACAAAGAATAGCAAATTAAATTTTTCCAGTCACTAACGATGGCTTTCCATATGCTCATAGAGTGGCCTGCAAAAAAGGACTTGCGAATGCTATATACCAAATAAGTGAAGCTGATAAAATGAACATGGCTTTCCCCACTTAAAAATGATAAGTGTGATACTAAATAACACACAGATAGGTGTGTGGTGGGGCATGAAGTTGATGACATAGTCAGAGATAGAGCTCATACTTACTCATCAGATAAGCTCCTGCTTTGGGACATTACTCCACAGTAGATGATTTATTCCAATGTCTGTAACTTTCTTACCCTATCAGAACTTCTTTTTATCTTTACTGTATATCACCTTGGCATTTTCCTTGACTGAACTCTGCTCTTGGTCCCACATCTCTTTTTAGTGCATCTGCAAATCTCTGTCACTACCTTTGCTTTGTCTCCCAAGTCATTACTATAGTACTTAAAAAAGGTACAGTAAAGTCATCCTAAGGATATTCAGTTCTCAGAAGAGACCATATTCAGAATTAAACTGTTGCCTGGGTGTCAACAACTGTGGCGTAAACAGGAGTAAATCCATGTCAGCTAATGAAACCAGACCTGTGGAAAAAAAGTCTCTGCCTGTAATCCATCACACTGTGTATGGATTATGTATCACAGCAATCTTCTACATGCAGCAACAAATATGGTCCACTGTGTAATATACCCAACCACAGTGGTTCATATTAAAGAAATTTTTCAGTCATTTAATTGAATCTTAAAATGTCTCAGTAATTCAGGCTCTACTTCACTTACACCTGTACAAATCTGTTTATGGTATCTTGATGTAATTTTGTCCATTATAAATTGGCTTAAATGACCCAAAAAGAGGATTTGTTTCCCCTTTCAATTCCCCGAAAGCTTTGCAGCAGTTAATAAAGCAAGTTCTCTATGTTATTTTTGCAGCAGGTAGAATTTTCACTGCATAGTTCCTTGTTTAGTTACTAATTTACTCCTGTACGAAGGGCATGTAATGTCGAAGTCATTAATAAATGACATAAATAGGACTTTTTAATGTGTTTTGGGGAAATTTTTCTTGCTGATTTTCATCTAGGATCCATTCATGAAAATGCAGCTAGCCTAAAGGACTTGAAGTTAAGGGGCTGATTCAAAGGGAGATGACTTAAGGTTTGGCTTAAGTTCGTGTTTAGGACAGGAGGGTGGGGTGAGGCTTTTATGGCTTTTTTTGAAACACAGAGACACATCTTCTTGAAAGGTAGACAAAGACCAGTTCATGTTTGAGGCTGGCCTCAGGGGTTGGGGTTCTTTGGAGCCCAACTTTGGGGAGAAGATGAGTTGAATGATCTATTAGCCGTTTTATCTAAACCTCCCCTCCATCTTTTCCCACCTTCTGCTGGTATAGTTGGGCAGAATAAACATATACATGTTGTATATGGCTGTCATTATGGAAGCACACACAGATGTTTTTTGCCTAACTCCTTCTCTTCTTACTTCATTTTTTCCTTCCTTTTCCATGCTCCTAAAACCAAATTTACTGTGGAATCATTGTTTCCTTATCATCATCAAGCATTTATTTGTTCTCAAAACAACAAGTGTGAAATGTTGTCTCCCACTTCCACTAGTTAGATGTGGACTAGGTAGGCAAATCCAGTACAGGAGATCTAACAGCTTCCCATCATTTTCCTGAGGGCTCACTGAAATTCATTTCAATTATGTGTGTCAGCTTCTTCTCAGGAAAAAATCTCTGAAAAATTTTGATGTCATTGTGACCCATGTAGAACATCAAGAACAAACATATTGGGAGGTTGTTTAATTTTTTATAAAGATAAAGTAAGATGAAAAGTTTTTCTGTCCACCCCACAAAAATTACCTGTCCTGAGTCCCAACAGATTAAACATGATACAAGACTTAGCAATATTACTTGCATGGACAAGATAGCAGCTCTGCTGCTAAATTCACTTGCTAGTTTCTGTCGTTTAAATAATTGCAGGTACGTCTGTATCATCTTTTAAGCTGAATCTAAGCCTGATGCATACTTAAAAATCACTCAGATAATACCTTGCTGAGAAGGACCTATCTAGATGCAGAAGCACGTGCTGCATGCAGCTGCGTAAGTCACGTGGATATATCAGTTCAGATCTCTGCACAAGCAACGTAATTGTGTACTGTATTTCCTTCAGTAATGAGCCAGTTGGCACTGCATCTACTAGATTGCCAGTCACAAGAAAGGGATAGTTTTCAAGCGTGAATGAATTGGCCATGCTAAAGCATTTGGAGTTAATGGGCACCTTGCAAAGGAAAGAACTTACAGGAAAATATCAGTTGGATGCAGTACAGGGGAGAGGAAATGAAATACTGAGGCTAAAACAAAATGAAAAGAAAGCTTATATCAGAATATTAGTACCAAAATAAAATGGGAAAAGCAAAATAAAATAAATGAATTACCCTTATTTTTAAATTTTACCAAATGGTCTAATTAAAATTTGTCATTGATGGTGACTGACAATTTTTTTTTAAAGTTGTGCCATTCTGCTAGCAAAAACATTTTCATGTGGAGAATTTTGACTTCTGGATCAAACAGGGGTAGTAAATTAATTTTCAAAAAGTCCTAGATCTGTTGAAATTTGATAACTATATGTTTATGGATACTAAAAAAAATGTATACTGTAAACGACTTCTTATTGGTAGTGAGTGAACTATTTCATGATTATTAATGAACTCTGAAGTTGCTATTGCTGTCTAATTATACTAAATGTATTTCTCAAGGTTCAGGAATCTATATAAATCAATAAAAAGAACTGACCCTGAAAAATGAAGTGAAAGTAGTTAATACACTGCTTGATTGGACCTTACTGATGGCTATTAGATTCTTTTTTTTTTTTCCTGGTTTAATTTTTCTAGTTGCTTGAGGAGTCTTTTAGTTACAAAGCAACTTTGAAGAGCTGATATTTTTTTGGTAACTTATCTAAAAGTTATTTTTGAATTGTACATGCAATAGCCAAGGACTCTCCCTATATAATTGCTGTGGGGCTATGGAATTTTCCCTGCAGTGAGTTTTAATTATTCTGTGCTAATTAAGCAACTGATGCCTACTGTGAAAGATTTTCCCCTTGGAACAATGCGAGCAAAGGTGCATATAAATTTCATAACATACGCATAAAAGCATCCATTTTTATCTCTTGTACTAATTTCATGTCCCCATGTTCAGTTGGTAGAATAAATAAATATAACTCCTATTGCTATGTATAGCATGCTCGTAAGACATAATATTAACCTTTTCCTATTAAAAAAATACCAAAATTATATTTATTTTTGGTTTTGTTGGATCTTCTCTTTATAGTAAAGACTGCAACCTGTTGCAAAGTTAGAGAAAAAATGAGGTGCTCAATTATATTTGTCTTAGAAGAAGGCTTGGTCAGAAGAAAAAAATAATTGAGAAAAGTAGAGATAGATTGTGCAGTCAACTCGAAAAGTACTTTTTGTTATTTGTTTGCTTCTTAATTTTTATGAAAAAGGTGAAAATGGATAACAGTGTGGAACTGGCCTAAGCATGCAGCTCTGGGATAGATAAAGGACAATACATACCTCAAGGCTCTGCCTGCATCTCTACCTCCTTCTACTACAAAGTCAGAGGGAGATCTCTTTCAATGTTTTTTATACAGTTCTGATGCAACTTTACTGAAAGAAGCAATATTTTGAGTAAAGGGCATAGAATAGCCTTATGGTAT
Organism: Recurvirostra avosetta; assembly: GCA_004023745.1. NCBI lineage: Eukaryota > Metazoa > Chordata > Aves > Charadriiformes > Recurvirostridae > Recurvirostra > Recurvirostra avosetta. The sequence goes on from SAYO01022534.1 coordinate 98,112, forward strand.
TGGATTTTTTTTTCTCCTTCAGGAGGCTCAAGTTGTGCCTTGCTGCCATCCAGAGAAAGAATCATAGGATGGTTTGGGTTGGAAGGGACCTTTAAAGATCATCTAGTTCAAGCCCCCTGCTGTGGGCAGGGACATCTTTCACTAGATCAGGTTGCCCAAATTCCTGTCCAACATGACCTTGAATATTTTGCAATTGCAATGTGATTGCAAAGTACAAAGAGTAGAAAGAAAGGGTGACAGAAACTGAAGAGAGATATTTTCTTCTGGAAAATGTATCCATGAGACTGTTGACTATACTGAATAGTACATCGCAAGAAATAGCAAGATTAAAATTGGTGATGTGGAATTGCTATTAGACTCTCTTAAAATGGAGGGTGTGCAATAGGAAGGAGGAAATTTGAAGAAAAAATTCACGTATGAAAAAGCGTGAAAATGTAATTTCTGATCAAAGTAAGTAAAACCGGATCTGCTTCTTTTATTCTGTCTGAAACAAAATAGATTTTTTGATAGCTATGCTAGAGGTAAAAGATATTTTCTGAGGAAACTTTAATTGAATTAAACCCAAGTTTTTGTCTGAAAAAAGTGTCAATATAAAAATTGAATCAACAGTAGTTGTTTCAAATGATGGTTTGGAGCGTAAGCTTTCTGCTTCACAACAGAAACATTGCACTGGTACATATTATGGAAGCAAAGCCGAGCAGACGGATAATTGGATAATTACAGCACTAACAGGGCCTTGGGAAAACTGGTTCAGGACCTTACTCTGATCCAGACTTCAGCTGTATCTGCTCCGTGAATTGAAGACAGACTCAACTGAGCCAGATGGGTGGATCTGCATGGGCTATCACTGCACTGCTGGTTTCCTCTCTGACTGTCACTCAGGATCAAAACATCCCAAGTGTAACTTTGGAAGAGGAAGGCTCCATATACCAAGAATGGGTGGGCATAGAAGCACTTTACAAGTGTCAAGGGATTTAAGTTCTTTGCTTATGGACAACATGAACACTGTGTAAGGCTTTGTTTTAGGGTGAACCTGGTACAGAGATGAGCTCCTGAGCGTGTTGCTATACCCAGTTGGGTGTACTGAGGCAGAATGTAAATCTCTTTTCCCAAGCCACATGAAGTCAGTAGGAGTTAGAGGCTGTGTCTGGAGGAATTTGGGCTTCAGCCATTTGTTCTGCAAAGGGAGAACCTTGTGAGTCATTAGAAGGTACATCCAGATTGGGAACAGCAGAAGTCTTCATGGGTGCAATGGCCCTGCCCTAGGCAGGCAGAGCCCCAGAAGCCATCCAGGCTGGACCTGCCTGTTTGGGGGCAGCTCTGTGGGAAGGTCCCTGGGGACTGTTTGTGCCAACAGAGCACTGGAATAGGCTTCCCAGGGAGGTCATGGGGTCCCCTTCTCTGGAGATTTTCAAGACCTGCCTGGATGTAGTCCTGAGTAATGTGCTCTAGGCAATCCTACTTTAGCAGGGGAGTTGAACTAGATGATCTCTAAAGGTCCCTTCCAACTCTGAAAATTCTGTGATTCTGTGATTCCGTGATTCCATGACTGGGGGCAGTGAGCAGAGTAGAGCCCACAGTGCCGAGGGCAGCAGTATTCTGGATGGCATGAACAGCGGCATGACCAGGAGACTGAGGTGGGGATTAGCTCCCTCTGCTCAGTACTTGTTAGATCACATCTAGATGCTGTACCCAGTTTTGGATATCAGCATTGACAAACAGGAGCAAGGCCAGTGGGGATCCTCAGAAGGTGGGAGACAATGGACAAGAACTGAAACAGGAGAGGTTCAGGTTGAATGTAAGAAGAAGCCTTTTTCCCCATGAGGATGCCCAAGCAGTGGCACAGTCTGCCCAGAGAAGTTTTGCTGTCTCCATCCTCCGAGGTTTTCACATCCTGACAAGATCAAGCCCTGAGCAACCTGGTATAATGCCAGAGCTGTCTCTGCTTTGAGCAGGAGATTGGACCAGAGACCTCCTGAGATGCCCTCCAGACTGAGTTATCCTGTGATCCTTAAGAAAAATGGGCTGAGATAGAAACTGACTGTAATTTACTTCAATTGCTCAATGTGAAAGAAATTCAGAAAAAAAGCAAACCAGGTGTAAATTTATTTCAGACTAAAAAAATATATATTTAAACCACTTAATATCAGACACTGTCTATGTCACAGATGGGTACACATGTAGATATACCCAGTTCTGATCCACCTGTAAATCCAGCGGTTGTCAACATGTTGCTGTGTTGATCCGATCTGATCCGACAGGGACACTCTCCCGAAGTCAGGAACTATTGCAGTCACATCAGGGTATGTGCTCCAGTCTGTTGCCAGACACATGTGAAAATACTCATCCTAGCAGTGAGCTGTCAGAAACCGGGAAATGGTCTGCTTTCTATTTAAAATTGTACATATGAACAAAGTGAAATTACAGGGAAAAGAATCTACGTGAATTATCTTTAGCTCAGCCCATTTTTCCTCTTCAAATTACAGATCTGTCATTTATATAGGTTTTTAATTCAATTGTCTTCAGCTCCAGTTAACTGGAAACTCCTGGTCGGTGTAAAGGTACAGGACAAATATTGTCTTTTGGCAGCTCAGCCTCATTTCTCCTTGTCTTGACAAAGTGCTTAAAGAAACTACAGGTTTCAAACGGGCTCATTTATCCTGTATATTTCTGCAAGACACCCTGGGCAAGTTCTTCAAAATGATTTCCAGATTTGCCACTTTTTTTGATCTTTCTTTCTCTTCCCCATATTAGCTGTGCTCACCGTTGCAGGAACACACAGACATAAATTTATGTATTCTTTTCTTTTATCAATGTGTGCTCATTTTTAAGCTGTGCTGGATTTTTCCTTGCTATGGTGCACAACACTCAATAGTCAGAAGAAAAAAGCTTTATGTACTTTCCATTATCTGCTTTTCCTCCATTAAAGGTAGCTGCCCTGTACAACAAACTGTGGAACCAGTGCAGATGGCAAGAGATCATCACAGAGGTCTTCTGATTGTTCTGGCTTGTGTCCCCAGAGGTATTTCTGCTCCCTAAATATAGGAATTCCCCCCCTAGAAAATAATTCTCATTCTGCAGAGAATGCCAGCACTTTGAATGGATTTTCATTTTTAAGGGAGACAAAAGTAAATGTTACATTTTCACATAAAAATAAAAGGCTTGAAAAGTGCAGCTTGCTCGTTGGAAATCTCCAAACATAGGGTTTTTTTCAGTGAAATCACAGGAGTGTTGTTGCTGCTGTTGACTGAGGTGGTTACCCATTCTGTGGCAGCAGCAGAGCTATTTGGATAACTGATCCTATGATGTAATCCCGTTTATTTATGAGGACGGTACAAAATGTTCTGCCTTTGAACACAGGTAGAATAAAACAGCAGGAGACAGTACTTTTTGCTCACCAGACTGTCTCTTGCAGCCAGTGCAGTGTAGATAAGCCCTGCTTTGTTTTGCTTTTTCCTTGGTGTCCTGTTTCCCAGGCTGCCTCGTCTGTGTCTGTAGATGCTTAGCTCCTTCCCCGGAGCCTGTGCTGCCTGCACAGAGCTCCACGGTCTGTTACCTTTGTTGTTGAGTTCTCGGCAGAGATTCCCTGGGACACAGGAGCTGTATTTTGGGTGTTGCTCTCATTCCCGTAGAGAAGCTTAACATAGTCTGACAAAAAGCAGCAGTTCCCACAAGCATTTCTGGGCCTTTATCCACATCCTTCCCTTTACTTAGCAATGTGATAAAATAACGGCTATTCAAATCTATAAAGTGCACAATTATCTGATACGTTAATTGTATAGTAGTATGTATCCTAATAAATAAAAATACACTTCCTGAAAACTGCTTAAGCCAAATATAAATTATATATGCAACACATAATTGCCTTTTCATAGTTTAGGGCATAACCTAGTGAAGGAACATGGCAAGGGATCTGCTTCCTTTCCTCGCTGCAACTGCCTGTGCATAGGGTCTAAATGCATGTATTAAAAAAAACATTTAAAATCAAGCTGTATGTCAGGTTCGGGGGGAGCGTGAAGACAGTGCAGTATCTTCATCCCCCAACATGTTCTGTGAAATGGCAGCGAGGGTTAACAGACTTTTGAGCACTATGTATTCCAAATTGCTCTACTTGATCGGACAAATTTTGAAGTGCTTCCCCCTCCCATCATAACGGCTGTCATTTCCTGGAAAGGGCACATTTGATCAAATATCTGTTACTCTCCTGCTGAACAGAGCTTGCAAATTACTAATGATTCTGGCAAAAGAACTTTAATTTTGTGCCAGTGGGAGATTTCAGGTTAATTAAATAGTCTCATGGCTTCTGTGTTTCACCAAGTAACCGCTCTTGGCTGAGACCTAGAAACTTACAACTTGAAGCCCTAATACTGTCTTGACCTGAACTTCATAAGGCCAAGCGAATGTCCCCAGGTGTCTGAACAAGTTCTGAAACTCATTTTAAAAAGCTTTAGGGCTACATTAGGACAACAGGTTGCTCCAGGCAGTGAAAGAAACCCCTTGATGCTTACAACGTTTGTTAGGCTTTAAGCAAATTGCCAAAAATGTGAGAAAAGCAGCAAAAACCCACTGCTGAAGCACATGTCATCTAAATCAGGATGCCAGTTTCACCTATGGTGGTGGGTGAACAAAAGACAAAGGCCAGGAAATCCCTGAGCAGAAGGCAAAAAATCCAGAGCAAGCTTTTACCTGCAGGCCGTAGGGCTTTCTGTCTGCAGCAAAGATTCCTGCAGAGGAGATGGGTGCTGTGGGAGAATAAACTGATGTACTTGCTGTGGCCAGAGGACCTGCAACGAAATCCAGTCTTGCCTATACATTAACAGTGGTGCTCTGTCAGAGTTTGGCTTTCGGTTATGACATGAGGCTCAAATATGACGGTACATTATGCAGGTAAAACATCATGTACATGGTATAACTCCCTGGGGATACTCACAGGCCTGGGGCATAGGATTTGTAGGAAGAAGTGTCACAGTCAGTGGTTGCACTCAGCTATCTGCTTTGGAAGGATGGTCCTTTTCTGGTTTTGTAAAATGATAATGAAGATGAATATGAATGAAATTATATAATGAACACGGGAAGTATAGGGGGGTCCATTAGTTCATGACCAAGAACTTGTCTGGGCTCCTAACTTAGTTGCGTGAGCAGCCGGTATGTCAGACCAGGCAGCTGTGAAAGACTCTCAGAAAAAAAAGGCTTTTTAGGGAAAAAAAAACCATGAATCATTCTTTTTAGAAAAATGAAAACTCACAAATAAGATGCATTGTTCCCCACCCTAAGTACCTGGTGGGGAATGATGACAGTCAGCCAGGTGTGCTGATTCACCCACGCTGGTGCCATCCTTGCAGTACATGGGTTTGTGTTTCAGACACAGCTGAAAATGGCATAAGCTTTACTTAAAAAATGGCATTCAATTGGCTACAAACTCCAGTTTTCTGATTTGTACAAAAGACCCTGAATTTCTTTAGCTTTGTGCTTCTGGTAAATGGCCATAATTAAAAAATTATTTCATGCATTTTTTAACAAAGACCAGTTAAACACCAGCTCATGTCAAACCTTCTACCACTTCATTGTCCATGAAAGTCCATGAAAGTGCAGTGAGGAAATTTCTGGCCAAAGGCTTACAGTAAAATTTTGCTGGTTCTCCCCTCCCTGCTCAGCGATGTTCTGACAGAATTGGGGGCCTGAGTGAGAAGAGTGGAGCCAGGAGAGATGGGAAGTGTCAGGACTGGGGACTCTGAATGTCACATTTGCACAGGGGGAAATCTGGACCAAATGAGCATCAGGAAACATTTGGGAGACAAAGTATCAGTATTTTTCTGGGATGATTTAGAGGTTTTGTGGATAGGGTCTCTAGTGGGATTGGGTATGAGAATGGAGGAAATTAGATGAATGAGGGGCTGTGGGGCAGAGGAGGTGTGGCTGAAGAGCTCAGTGCTAATTAGTGATCTATAGGTGATGCTGAAACAGCCCGCTCTACTTCCCACCCTATAAGGGATGCTGGCCAACCCACACATATTTGCTATTAGAAGTACAATAATCCCATGTGAGGATAGGCCTCTGCGTCTGTTTTTATCTCCTGATTCAGATCTTCACATTCATAAACTAGATCAGCTGCTTAAATCTGAATCTCTTCCAGCCTCAGCCAGCAGCTATACCCCTGCTATTGCTTAGCTGCTCTCCAAGTGTGCAGCTGGCTAACGGGAAGCAGAATGGGGCTGCAGAGCTGTGGCCAGTTTGTCTGAAGATCCAGTAATAAACTCTTAAAAGTTTATGCCAGTTCATGCCTGTCTAAAGATTTTGGATAGCATTTTGTAACCTCTCCAATCCTGGATGAAGCAGAACAGTGAATTAGGAACAGCTGCAGAATACAAGAAAAATGTTACTAAGATATCCTGATATGTCTGTAATGGTTGCCACCAGTATTATTTTATTTTAATTCAGCAAAATCATATTTCAATTAAAAAGAAAAAACCCAGGAATTTGGACTAAAATAACAATGATAAAAGCAATCCACGTGCTCTTCTGAGAAATGCAGATGAAGAGAGGATTTAACTGGAAGAAGGCAGCAAAGTAAATAGAAGAGATAACCCTGGTGAACAAACCCTGTTCCACCTTTTACAGGTCAAGGATAATAATAATAATAAAAGTATATGTTGTATTCAATTTTTGTAGGCTTTTTGCTTATACTGAGAAGAGAGATGGGAAGGACCCAGAAACAAAAAGACTGCATGCTATTTCTTTCTGCAGCTTTCTCTCGGTCTCCTGAAGAAAAAAAATATTCCATATTGTGCATCTCTGCCAGCTATTCACCTCTTTGCAAAACTAAGCCCTTCCGTTAGTGCCTGTCTCTTTGCTGGCACAGTGGCTGCACCTTATGAAAACAGCGAGCAGAATGAGAGGTACTCTCACTTGACTCCATAGGGTATGTAGCATTAAGACCTGCTGTGCCTGATTACTCATTAATATTGTATCTTTAGGGCAGCACAGCTCCTGGCTGGCAGGTGACAAAATTGTTGGAGGTTCATGTTGAATCTGGAGCCAAGAAATAGGAGGGGGACAGGTGGAGGTCTGTAAATAAGGACACTTGGAGTCTGCCTGCATGACGCAAAAGACATTCCCAGCCAAGGAGCAAGCCGAGCCCATGCACATGCTGTCCCTATGTTGAGGAGCAGGTAACTCCAGCTTGTGCTGATGCTGTGCACTGTGATCAAAAGGAGCTAATTTCGTTGGCTTTCCCTGGAAAACTTCACAAAATATGTAAAGGTCCTGAGGCCAGCCAATTTCTGACCACCACAATTTCTACAACTTCATGGCCGTTTCCAGTTCCTGTCCCATGCCACCTTGTCCTGGTGCCTGCAGCCGGTACTGTGCCACTCTTGCACAGAGCATCAGCCCTTTCAGCAAGACTTGCTCCTCAAGCTGCCCATTTTTAAAGGTCAGATCTAGGCCTGACCTTAGGGAAAAAACGTCAGTGAGTGTAGGGCTTGTGAACAGCACTGTCTGAATATGTTACTCTTGTTTTTCTGGAAGCCAGCTTGCATTTAGCTAGCTCAAGGTTGACTGAATATCTGTGATTCCAGTTTTTTTGCTGTAGCATTTCTAATGTCTTAGCTCTGGTAGCTGGATTAACCTTTCTACTTCATATTTTTATGTTTTGGCATTTACCTTTGCTAATTGTTAAAAGTAGAGATTGACTCTTTGGATTTGAAGTGCACAACAGTCCAGGACTAATTTTTCTTTGATGTCTGCCTTGTGAAGTCTGCTCTTTTGGTTCAATATGACTTGTGTGCCATTTCATTTTGATAGTATTCTGTTGGGTTTTTTTTCCATTGATGTAGATTACTACATGCCATGCATGACAATGAAGATATTCAACCTGATCTGTATATTAGGCTCAGTAGGTGTATTAGACCAGTATTATCAAACAATATGATTTTTTATGCAAATCTGTTAACGAAGTACCTGTATTTGCTCTGTTTATACATAGTTTTGTTCAGTGTGTCATAGATAATTTTATGCATAGCTGAAAAGATTATTGCAGACGTGGAATCAATTAAATATTCTTCATCAGCACACGATTTTCCTTGTGAAATTTTCTTCTGTCTTAATGGGAATAAATTTCCAGTCAGGCCAGTCTCTCAGGACATTCAGTAAGGACACTGAAACATCTACCCTTTGCTAGGAGTAAACTAGATAACTAGCAACAGTTCTTCAGAAAAGGAGCTGGGAATTACAGTGAATCATGCTTTTTAAAAAAGGGCAAACATATGTAGATGTTGAAATAGGATAATTATTCATAATATAAGTGGAATAAGACTTTGCGCTGTTTAGCGGCAGCTGTTGAACACCATACTTCAAGAAAGATGAGAGAGAATCAGAGGGAGTCCAGAGGCTGAGAACAAGAGTACAGGTTTAGAAATCATGACCTGTAAGGAAAGATTGAGTTAATTGTGTTGGTTAACTTTTGAGGAGAGAATACATAAGGGAGATGTGATAGTCCAATCTTGCAGTATGTCTGCTGCTGCTGAGAAGGTTCATATCCATGCCAGGGCAAAAAGTTAATTGGCTTAGGTGGTAGCAAGGGAAACTTAGGCTAATCATAAGGCTAAATTAGGCTTATCATAAGATTTCTAATAGAATGAAATTGGTATTGGAATAGATTGTCTGAAGAGGCTATATAATCTCTGTCACCAGATATTTTTAAGACCAAGGGATACATATCCAAGATGAATACAGTAGAGGTGTAGGTGGTCCTCCCTGGCACAGCGAGACGATTTTGCAGCCCTTCTTCAGTGTTTCATTCATTTCATTCTGCAACTAATACAGACCACTTTGTAAGTACAAAAATCATATGTATTTTCACTTTTCTGTCTCCAATTTTGACATAGAATTATCGAATCATTTAAGTTGGAAAAGACCTTTAAGATCATCCAGTCCAACGATTAATGTAGCACTGCCAAGTCCACCATTAGCCAGGTCCCTGAGCACCACATCTACATGTCTTTTAAATACTGGCAGGAATGGTGACTCAATCACTTCCCTGGGCAACCTGTTCCAAAGCTTGACAACCCTTTCAGTGAAGAAATTTTTCCTAATATCCAATCTAAACCTCCCCTGGT